>JAPFFP010099629.1:0-19861 GCA_026153255.1 Solanum medicagineum | reverse complement strand
TAGAAAGTCGTTACACACTTGCCTTTTGTTTTAGTGACTTCTCTATGGTTTGTGGGTTGTATTATGAAGAGAATTTGATGTTCTTAATATGGTTTGATTTATAGATATTACCCTAAGGTTGCTGCCCTGATTTTGGTTTCATTTAACAAACTAGTTTTATTGTGCTATCTTAAGTGTAATGTTGATTGGAATTTGTGGGTTGTTGGATGGAAAGCTATTGGCTCACGTCCTTCATGACTTTTTGGGTGCTGTTCTAAGATTATATTAGCACTGTTTGTATGTATAAATGTTGTTGGAACAGTTTGGTTAGAGTTGGAAAAGGTTTGGAATCGTTGACATCAAAATGTAGCGAAGGGGGGAGGGGGGTAACGTTATGCTGTCCATTTGTAGGTGGTGTAGAATTGTAATATGTTGTTCCATGATCTTCTCCTATTTTGGGACTATTTTTGGACTATACTAACACTGGTGTTGTGTGTTAAAAATGTTGGAAACAATTTAGATAAAGTTAAAATAGTTTCAGGATTGTCGACGTCGAAGTGGGGTGAAAGAATGTAACGTTATGCCACTTGTTTGTATGTTATGAATAATTGTTATGTGTTATGCTTTATGAGTTGTTGTAGGACTATTAAAGGTCTGAAATAAGATGTACATGACATGTACATAAGAATGGTTGTTAGAAAATACGTTTATAAGGGAAAAGGTTGAAGAAATGCCTGTGCGTCCCTAATTGAAAAGCTTGCTATCCGGGTGATCATTTTTATGATATTGGGCTGTCAAGAAGCATTTCTTTGCTGCTAATACTAGTATTATTGCCTACTATACTGTAGATAAATGTTTGAGGGAAAAGTAGCCACTCCAAGGAAGTAGCGAGGTCATACAACGAGGTATATAAGGCTACTTGATTTCGTATCATTTGGCATGAAACATAGATCCCTCGGTAAGTAAAGGCATTTATCTACTCCGACATGGACAAACAACCATGTCTCCGCTCTTTCACATATTCATATGCTCCTATATATAGTTACGTTCAAATCTATATACATACATGGATACCAAGTACATTAGTTCTTGTTGTAAAATAAAGTTCATGAGTTTTTCTTTCATTTCATACGCATTTAATTGCTTATGTAACATACTCTCTTCATTTCCATATTGTCTTGTATGATTATTCTCATGTCATATGTTGTATATACATCCTATAGCTCCAATATTGTGACCACCAAAAGAATCATCTCAAAGGTAATTGAAAGTTTTTTATAGTATATAGTTTTTGATGGGTGGTAGCCCGAGGGGTGGAAGCATCACCTAGCCAGGGACGATCCTATCACGAGTGGTAGCCCGAGGGGTTAAGGAAGAACCTCGCCAGGGACAATCCCGATACAGTTTACCACTGATTAGTTGGTCATTTATAGTACATGATGTACACAGATTATACAGTAAAGGTAAAGTAATATAAAGAATATAAAGTATACGATCTCAAATTATATCCAAAGGTGGTCTCTTATTCCACACCAGTGCACAGTTTCATTTGAAGTTGTTACTTCATATACAGTATTTCATGCCTTACATACTCAGTACATTATCTCGTACTGACATCCCTTATGGGGGACCTGCATTTCATGCTGCAGGTACAGGTGCTGGTAGATCTCCCCAGTAGAGTCCAGGACATCCAGCTGTTGTTTCAAGCTCCAAGTTGTTCCGGAGCTTTGTGTGTATCTAAAGCTTATACATTTGTATTATACAGTTAATTGAGGCAGGGCCTATCCCGACCCTTATTCGATACTTTCTCTTAACTAGAGGCTTTGTAGACTATGTAAATTAAACTGTGGTCATGTCCCGTACTTTTGACACCGTGGCCCCAACGGCCTAGTTACATGCATTTCTTTTTGGCTATATCACTGTTTACTTGCATAAAGGCATGCTAAATTATAGAAATCCGTTATAAAATGTATAGAAAGTGCATAGATATAGGTTGGTTCTCCCGAGCCTTATCGGCAACGGCTGCTGATCCACCCTAACGGGACTTGGGGCGTTACAGAAGTGGTATCAGAGCAGGTCATCCTTAGGAGTCTACAAAGCCATGTCAATGTAGAGTCTTGCTTATCGATGTGTTGTGCACCACATTTATAAGCAGGAGGCTGCATGGCATTTAGGAGTTGTTACTTTCCTTTCATTCTTTAGATCGTGCCATAGAGCTTGGTGAATTATGTCTAACTCCTAAATTGTATTGTATAGCAAGCAAGTATGCCAAAAATCAGGAAGAACAAAGGTAAAGGAAAGGAAGTAGAAATAGTGGCTGGTTCGCCCAGTCATGTGAGACAACGAAATGAGGCTTAAGATGAGTCTCTGTCACCGACATCTCTAACCCCTCCAGCTCCTGATGAACCCAGAAATAGTGAAATACCACCACAACCACCTATTGATGCTGCAGTGCAGGATCTGAGAATTGCAGTTCAACTACTGACTCGCATAGTTGTTGGCCAAGGCCAAAGACAGGAAGGTCCAGTTATGGGTACAAGTGGTGCAAATAGGACAGATGGCATGAGGATACGTGACTTCCTTAATTTGGACCCTCCAGCCTTCACTGGGTCTGATCCTAATGAAGGTCCCCAAGACTTTATTGATTAGATTCAGTGCACTTTAGATGTTATGCATGTGAGTGGTACAGAAGCTGTCGAGTTAGCGACATATAGGTTGAAGGGTGTGGCTATATTGTGGTATGAAGCTTGGAAGCAATCCAAAGATATAGATGATCCCCCAACCACTTGGAAGGAGTTCAAAGAGGATTTCTTGACCATTACTTGCCATTAGAAATCCGAGAGGCCCGTGCAGATTAGTTCTTAAATCTCCACTAGGGGAATATAAGCGTGAGGAAGTATAGTCTCCAATTTAATTCCCTGTCTAGGTATGCTCCTAATGTACTTGCTACTATGGCGGATAGAGTTCATTGATATGTGGATAGATTGGATACGTATCTGGTAAGAGATTGTAGCATTGCTGCATTGAATAAAGACATGGATATAGCGAGAATGCAAGGTTTTGCACAGAAATTGGAGGATCAAAGGCAAAGGAGAAGGACAAAGGAGTTAGAAAGGGCGGCAGTCCAAGAGGAGCAGATCTTCAGGGCAGTTTACACCATCCTAAGGTGAGTTTAGGCATCATTTTTCTAACAGACCGCCTAGGCCATCATTCTCCTATTCTGCGCCAGTGCTCCACCACAACTTCAAGGGTCTAGAAGTAATCATTTTGGTCAATGGGGTGAGGGACAAGGTACACGGACAACAAAAGGATCGGCAGGCTAGCCAATAACTCCTAGGAATCCCTGTAAACAGTGTGGAAAAAGTCATCCGGGTAATGTCATGTTGGGACAGATGTTTGTTATTAGTGTGGTGCGATAGGGCACATAATGAGAGATTGCCCGAAGAGGCGTATGGGTGATATAGCACAATCTACTGGGTCAGCTGTTGCATCATCATCGATAATTCCTCCATTAGGTAGGGTCAGCCAGCACCTATGGGTCGTGGCAGAGGCATTAGAGGGGCAGCTAGCTCTAGCGGGGTCCAGAATCGCACTTATGCTTTGGGGAGTGGGCAAAATTTGGAAGCTTCACCTGATGTGGTCACAGGTACATTTTCCATATTCTCTCATAATGTATATCCATTAATTTATCCTGGTTCTACACTATCATACATCACCCTACTAGTTGCAGGGAAGTTTAAGAGAAAACCTAAATTATTGAATAAACCATTTGAAGTGTCTACACCAACTGGTGAATCTATCATGGCTAGAAGGGTTTATTATGATTGTGTAGTAACCGTTTGTGACCATGACACATTGGCTGACCTTATTGAGTTAGAAATGGTGGAATTTGATGTTATAATGGGCATGGATTGGTTATCTTCTTGCTATGCCACCGTGGATTGCCGAACTAAGAAAATGTACTTCGACTTTCCAAATGAGGCAATTCTTGAATGGGAAGGCAATGTTGGGGAACCAAAGGGGAAGTTTATCTCTTATCTTAAGCCCAGAAAGATGATATCTAAGGGGTATATATATCATTTAGTTAGAGTAAGGGATATGGAAGAAGAATCACCAACACTTCAATCAGTCCCAGTAGTGAATGAATTTGTTGATGTGTTCCCTGATGAACTTCTAGGCTTACCTCCTGAACGAGAAATAGATTTTGGTATTGACTTAATTCCAGGCACTCTACCTATTTCTATCCCTCCATATAGAATTGCCCCGGAAGAGTTGCGTGAATTAAAAGAGAAACCAAAAGACTTATTGGAACAGGATTTTATAAGACCTAGTGTGTCTCCCTGGGGTGCACCTGTATTATTTGTACGCAAAAAAGATGGCAGCTTAAGAATGTGTATCGACTATCGACAATTGAATAGGGTGACTATTAAGAATAAATTTCCCCTCCATAGGATTCATGATTTATTTGATCAGTTATAGGGTGCCAAATGCTTTTCAAAAATTGATCTGAGATCAGGATATCACCAAGTGAGGGTGAAGGAGAAAGATATACCTAAGACTGCTTTCAGAACATGGTACAGTCACTTTGAATTTCTTGTTATGTCAGTTGGGATAACGAATGCACCAGCAATTTTTATGGATCTGATGAACAAGATATTTAAGCCATTCTTGGATGTGTTCGTGATAGTGTTTATAGATGACATTTTGGGATACTCAAGGTCAGAAGAGGACTATGCAAATCACTTACAACAAGTGTTATAGGTTCTTCGTGATCGACAGTTGTATGCCAAGTTTTCTAAATGTGAATTTTGGCTAAACTCAGCGGCATTCTTGGTTCATATTATGTCTGAGGAGGGAATAAGAGTTGATTCACAAAAGATAGATGTGGTGAAAGATTAGCCAAGGCCAATGACGCCCACGGAAGTTTGGAGCTTCCTAGGTTTGGCAGGTTATTACAAAAGGTTTGTTGAAGGTTTTTCTTCCATTTCTGCACCTCCAACAAAGTTGACACGTAAGGCAACGAAGTTCCAATGGAATGATGCATGTGAAAGGAGCTTCCAGGAACTGAAAAATAAGCTAACTTCTGCACCTGTGCTAGTATTTCCCGAAGGCACCGAGGGGTATGCAGTGTATTGTGATGCTTCAAGAGTTGGATTAGGGTGTGTTCTGACACAGCATGGTAGGGTTATTGCTTATGCATCCAGACAGCTGTGACCACATGAGAAGAATTACCCAACTCATGATCTTGAGCTAGCAGCAGTTGTGTTTGCTTTGAAAATATGGCGCCACTATTTGTATGGGGTTCACATTGACATATATACTGATCATAAAAGCTTGCAACATATTTTTAATTAGAAGGATCTAAGTTTGAGACACCAGAAATGGCTAGAACTAATAAAGGATTACGACGTTGATATACTATACCATCCGGGGAAGGCAAATGTGGTAGCTGATGCTTTGTGTCATAAGGCAGTTATGACTATTGGTGACCAGGCCATGCTTAGTCAAGGGATGGCTAAGAATCTACAACAACTGGCCAGTTTAGGGGTTCGCCGTCTTGAAACCCCAAAGGAAGGGGTTATTGTACATAATGCAGTGACCTCTTCATTATTAATGGAGGTGAAAGAAAAACAGCTCGAGGATCCTGGTTTACGAGAACTTAAGGAAAAGGTGAGTCGGGATATGATAAAGGGCTTTGACCTTACACAAAATGGAGTACTTTACTGCCAAAACAGGTTATGTGTGCGTGATATTGATGGGTTAAGAAAGAGGATAATGGAAGAAGCCCATCATTCCCAATATTCCATCCATCCAGGATCGATTAAGATGTACCATGACCTGAAGGGACTGTTTTCGTGGGGAGGCATAAAAAAGGACCTTGCAGAATTTATGGCTCAATGGCCAAATTGTCAACAAGTGAAGGTAGAACACCAAAAGCCAGGAGGTTATATGCAGTGTATAGAACTTCCAACTTGGAAGTGGGATATGATCAATATGGACTTTGTCACCGGTTTGCCTTGCTCATCTCAGAAGTTTGACTCTATATGGGTAATAGTTGACAGACTCATAAAGACAACACACTTCTTACCTGTCAGGATTGATTATATAGCTGGAAAGTATACTAAGCTATACCTCAAGGAGATAGTCAGGCTACATGGCATCCCAGTCTCTATTATATCTGACCAAGGAGCTCAATTCACTGCTAAGTTTTGGAAGTCCTTCCAAAGGAGTTTAGGGACACAAGTAAAGTTGAGTACAACATTCCACCCTCAAACTGGCAGTCAAGCAGTGCGCACCATTCAGACACTTGAAGATATGTTGTGAGCTTGTGCATTGGACTTTAAAGGTAGTTGGGTGGACCATTTTCCCTTTATTGAATTTGCCTATAATAATAGTTACCATTCAAGTATTAAGATGGCACCTTATGAAGCTTTTGTATGGAAGAAAGTGTAGATCGGCAATTGGATGGTTTGAAGTGGGAGAAACCACCTTGCTTGGGCCAAATCTAGTGCAACAAGCCGTGGAAAAAGTTAAGGTAATACAACAGCGGCTAGAAACGGCCCAAAGTCATCACAAATCATATGCGGATGCTAGGAGGAGAGGACTGGAATTTTCAGTAGAAGATTGGGTATTTTTAAAGGTGTCTCCAATGAAAGGGGTTATGAGGCTTGGTAAGAGAAAGGAAAACTGAGCCCAAGAGCTACATAGGGCCGTATAAAATTATTAAGAGGATTGGGCAGGTTGCATATGAGCTAGAGCTACCCCAAGAGCCTTCAATGGTTCATCCAGTTTTCCATGTATCAATGCTTCGAAAATGTATGGGTGACCTATCCCGTATTACTCCTATTGAAGATGTCCAGGTTACAGAAGATATCACTTATGAAGAGGTAGTTGTTGCTATTCTGGATCGTCAAGTTAGGAGGCTGAGGAATAAACAAATAGCTTCAGTAAAGGTACTTTGGAGAAATCAGCAAGCAGAAGAGATAACCTAGGATGCCGATGATGCGATGAGGTCAAAATGCCATCATTTGTTTGAAGCTAAAGAGGACGCCCAACATACAGAATTGGAACACTAATAGGAACATGTAATTAAATACTTAGTTTGTTGTCAAAGGTTTATTAAAATAAAGGTTTATACATGGTTAAGATACCTAATTGTGCTAACATTCGAGGACGAATGTTCCTAAGGGGGGGACGAATCTCGTGTTATGGGCAATAAGTGTGTCTAAAGCTTAAGAAGGTTGAGTGTATTCATGTTTTGTGTTAAATTGATAAGACCACAACCCTAACCAAAGTAAAATAATTGAGGTTCTTGTATGACTTAATAATCTAGTAGGCGAGCCACCTACTTGCTTAGCCTAAATTTAGCAAGCTAAACGGAGACGAGGTTCAACGTTGAATTTGCCCAAGTCCGATGATGAATAAAATCCATTTTAAGGGTGTAATTTTAGCCCATGTTTTAGCATCATAAATGAACCTTATTTTTAGTCCAAGAAGAATATAATAAGGGCCCAAGTGTAACACAAACCACTTGGCTATTTGGACCAAAAATGGATTAAGAGGAAAGCTGAAAATTTGCAGCCAAAGCCCATTAAATTTGACACCCATTTAGGGCCAAGTAAAAGGCCCAAGTTGCTACATCAATAGCTTAATAATATGTGGTCTTACATGGTGAAGCAGCCCAAGGAAGGTCGTCCAAATGAGGCCTTTAAAGAGCGGTTACAAGCAGCAAAATCCCATTCACTCTTATACTTAGAAAATTTTCAGCTTTTCCAATTTTCTCTCTACACTTTCTTAAACTATCAAAGCAGCCACAAGGGAACTTCTAGGATCTTGAAGGAATACATGGATCTTAAAGAACTATGGTAAGTAATTATAGTTGTGTATTTAGTATGATTTCTTCATGAAAAGCATGAAGTATATGCTAGTATGTTTGTGCTAGAAAATCTGGACAGATTGTGTTTAGAAAGTTGTTGCACACTTGCCTGTTGTTTTAGTGACTGTTCTATGGTTTGTGGACTGTATTATGAAGAGAATTTGATGTTCTTAACATGTTTTTAGTTATAGATATTACCCTAAGGTTGATGCCCTGATTTTGGTTTCATTTAACAAACTAGTTTTATTGTGCTATCTTAAGTTTAATGTTGATTGGAATTTGTGGGCTGTTGAATGCAAAGCTATTGGCTCACTTCCTTCATGACTTTTTGGGTGCTGTTTGAAGACTATGTTAGCATTGTTTGTATGTGTAAATGTTGTTGAACAGTTTGGTTAGAGTTGGAAAAGGTTTGGAATCGTCGACCTCGAAATGTAGCGAGAGGGGGTAATGTTATATTGTCCATTTGTAGGTTGTGTAGAATCGTAATATGTTGTTCCATGATCTTCCCCTATTTTGGGACTATTATTGGACTATAGTAACACTAGTGTTATGTGTTAAAAATGTTGAAAACAATCTACATAAAATTAAAACAGTTTTGGGAATGTCGACGTCAAAGTGGGGTGAAAGAATGTAACATTATGCCACTTGTTGGTATGTTGTGAATAATTGTTATGTCTTATGCTTTATGGGTTGTTGTAGGACTATTAAAGGTCCAAAATCAAATGTACATGACATGCACAAAAGAATGTTTGTTAGAAAGTACGTTTATAAGGGAAAAGGTTGAAGAAATGCCTGTGCGTCCCTAATTGAAAAGCTTGCTATCCGGGTGATCGTTTTTATGATATTGGGCTGTCAAGAAGTGTTTCTTTGCTGCTAATACTAGTATTATTGCCTAATATACTGTATATAAATATTTGAGGGGAAAACAACCACTCCAAGGTAGTAGCGAGGTCATACAATGAGGTATGTAAGGCTACTTGATTTCGTATCATTTGGCATGAAACATAGATCCCTCGGTAAGTAAAGGCATTTATCTACTCCAACATGACAAACAACCATGTCTCCACTCTTTTGTATATTCATATGCTCCTATATATAGTTACCTTCAAATCCACATACATACGTGGATACCAAGTATATGAGTTCTTGTTGCAAAATAAAGTTCATAAGTTTTTCTTTCATTTCATACGCATTTCATTGCTTATGTAACATACTCTCTTCATTGCCATATTGTCTTTTATGATTATTCTCATGTCACATCTTGTATATATAGCCCTATAGCTCCAATATTGTGACCACCAAAAGAATCATCTCAAAGGTAATTAAAAGATAAAGTATAGTATATAGTTTTTGTTGGGTGGTAGCCCGAGGGGTAGAAGCATCACCTAGCAAGGGACGATCCTATCACGGGTGGTAGCCCGAGGGTTTAAGGAAGAACCTAGCTAGGGACGATCCCAATGCAGTTTATCACTAATTAGTTGGTCATTTATAGTACATTATGTGCATAGATTATATAGTAAAGGTAAAGTAATATAAAGAATATAAAGTATACGATCCCAAAGTATATCCAAAGGTGGTCTCTTATTCCACACCAGTGCACAGTTTCATTTGAAGTTGTTATTTCATATACAGTATTTCATGTCTTACATACTCAGTGAATTATCTCGTACTGACGTCCCTTACGGGGGACTTGCATTTCATGCTGTAGGTACCGGTGCTAGTAGATCTCCCCAGTAAAGTCCAGGACATCCAGCTGCTGTGTCAAGCTCCAGGTTGTTCCGAAGCTTTGTGCTTGTCTAAAGCTTATATGTTTATATCGTACTGTTATTTGAGGCAGGCCTGTCCAGACCCTTATTTGATACTTTCTCTTAGCTAAAGGTTTTGTTGACTATGTAAATTAAAGTGCGGTCATGTCCCGTACTTTCGACACCATGGACCCAACAGCCTAGTCACATGCATTTCTTTTTTGCTATATCACTGTTTACTTGCATAAAGGCATGCTAAATTATAGAAATCCGTTATAAAATATATAGAAAGTGCATAGATATAGGTTGGTTCTCCCGAGCCTTATCGGCAACGTGTGCCGGTCTGTCCTAACGGGACTTGGGGCATGACAAAGATGAATATTTGGTTTACCTTGGGAAAGTAGACTATTCCTTGTTTGATGTGGAGTGAACATTAGGATTCTAAGTAGTGGCTTACGTGGTCTTACATGTCAGTTATGGTCTATTCCCATCTGTGTATGATATGAAATGTGATTTAATGATTCTTCATATATTTTTTGACTAAGCATTGATCATTATGACATATTGAACCTATATCCCCTGATTGTGATTATGCATATTGTTTAATTTTGGATTAAGTTCCTTGTTGCATTGCACCCCCGTATACTTAGTACAGTCCAAGTACTAACACATACTTTTTTCCTACATGATCTAACCATGTAGTGACCAGAGCTCCTATTCATCCTTTTCCTCCACCTGGCTAGACAAATCAACTGAAGATTGCTTTTAGTGAATCCTCCATTTTGGGGACAATATCCACTTACTTTCATACTTTGTCAAGAGTTGTCTATATATGAATATTTATCTTTTGAGGGTGACCCTGAGACATGTCTTGGCCCCAGTTCTACTCATGTTAGAGGTGGTGTTGGATATGGATATGTACATCATAAGCTTGACTCCTAGTATGTTTATGTAACTATTAAAGACATCCCATAGCGGCTATTCCTTTCCATATGTCGATGCTTGATATTATAATGACATGAAAGTCCTAAGTCCCTACTTCTCCCCATAGCGTGAGTCATACAAACCCGCCCCTTAGACTTTATTTGCTAAGATCATGCCAATCCTCCCCAATGACATCCCCATAGCTTGAATCTAAAGTCTCACCTCCTCTAGAATTATATGTTTGTGGTTTAATTATCCTTCCGCAGCCAAGTATGTACCATCATTCTTAAAAGGCTTGTTTAGAGCCCCTTGGGTTACCCATTTGGTGTGTTACACCTAGGCCCTAGGTTTTGGTCGTGCCAATCCCAAGGTGAGTTTAAACCTTAGTTTTCTAATAGATTGCCTATGCCATCATTCTCCGACTCTAAAGTTAGTACTCCGCCCAAATTTCATGGGTCTAGGAGTAATTAGTTTGAGCAAAGACGTGAAGTCCAAGGTTCTCAAATAACAGGATATCCGGCAAGCCAACCAATGCCACCTAAGGAGCCTTGCAAACAATGTGGGAACAGTCATTTAGGTACAAGTCACATTGGGATAGATGTTTAGCTCATATGAGGAGAGATTTCCCGAGAAGACGTATGGGTAATATAACACAACCTGTTGGATTAGCTATTACATCATCATCACCAGTGTTTCCTTTAGGTAGAGGTTCACAAGTTTCTTCAAGTTGTGGTAGAGGTGTTATAGGAGCAGCTAGCTCTAGAGGATTCCAAAATCTTACATATGCTTTAGGGAGTCAATAGAACTAGGAAGCTTCGCTTGACTTAATTAAGGTACATAGTCCATCATTTCACATATTGAATATGCATTAATTGACCACAGCTTCACACTATTATATATCACTCCACTAGTTTTTGAGAAGCTTAAAAGAATTGAGTAAACCATTTGAAGTGTCTACACTAACTGGTGAGTCCATCAGAGCTAGCAGGGTTTATCACAATTGCATAAGAACTTTTTGTGACCATGATTTGGATGACCTTATTGAGCTAGAAATGGTGGAATTTGATGTTATAGTGGGTATGAATTGATTGGCTTCTTGTTATTCCATCATGGATTTTCGAACTGAGAGAATGCACTTCCACTTTTCAGATGAGGTAGTCCTTGAATGGGAAGGTAATATTGGGGCATCAAGGGGTAATTTTATCTCTTATTTTAAAGCAAGGAAGATGATGTCAAAAGGATATATATATGTCATCTTGTCAGAGTGAGTGATGTGGAGACAGAATCTCTAACTCTTCAATCTGTTCCAATAGTGAATGAATTTGTTGATATGTTTCCTGAAGCACTTCAAGGTTTACCTCTAGAACGAGTAGTAGATCTTGGTATTGATTTAATTCCATGAACTCAACCTATATTTATTCCTATAATTCCTCTACATAGAACAACCCCGGTAGAATCATGTGAATTAAAAGAACAATTACAAGATTTGCTAGAAAAGGATTTTATAAAGACTAGTGTGTTCCCTTGAGGTGAACATATGCTATTTGTACATAAAAATGATAGGACATTGAGAATGTGTATCTACTACAAGCAATTGAATAAAGTGATAATTATGAACAAATATCCCCTCCTAAAATTGATGGTTTGTTTAATCAATTACAGGGTGCTAAGTGTTTTTCAAAAATTAATTTGAGATCAGGTTATCACTAAGTAAGGATTAAGGAGAATGATATACCCACGACAGCTTTCTGAACATGATATGGTCATTTTAAATTTCTCGTTATGTCATTTATGCACCAATAGTTTTTATGGATATTATGAATAAGTTATTCAAGAAGTTCTTGAATGTATTATGATAGTGGCTATAGATGATATTTTAGTATGTTTAACATCAAGAGAAGACCATACAAATCATTTATGATAGGTATTACATGTCCTTCGTGATTGGTAGTAGTATGTCAAGTTTTCCAAATATGAATTTTTATTAAAATCAGTAGCATTCTTGGGCCATATTGTATCTGATGAGGAATAATGGTTGATTCACAAAAGATAGAGGCCATGAAATATTGTCCAAGGCCAACAAAACCCAAAGAAGTTCAAAACTTCCTAGGGTTGGCAGGTTATTGTAGAAGGTTTTTTTAAGGTTTTTCTTCTATTTCTACACCTCTAACTAAGTTAACGCACAAGACAGCCAAGTTCCAGTGGAATGATGCACGTGAAAAAAGCTATCAAGAGTTGAAATTAGCCTAACTTCCACACCTATACTAATACTGTTTCCTTCTTTCAAGAGTTAAGAAGTAGGCTAACTTCTGCACTTATACTAGTTCTTCCAGAAGGCACTGAGTCATATGCAGTAAAGGTGGCTAGAGCTAATAAAGATTATGATATTGATATATTGAACCATCCAGGGAAAGCATATGTGGTAGTTGATGCTCTGGGTCATAAGACAATCATGAGTACTAGTGAGCAGACCGAGGTAAAGTAAGAGATGGATAAGGATATAAGTCAACTAGCTAGTTTAGGAGTTCACTTTCTTGAAACTCCAAAGGAAGGTATTGTTGTACATAATGCTACAGAGTATTCATTGGTAATTAAGGTAAAAGAGAAGCAATCAATGATCTTATTCTTTGATGACATAAGGAGAAGGTAAACCAAGGTACGATGAAGAAATTTGGGCCTAACAAAATAGAGTACACTATTGTGAAAATAGATTATGTGTGCCTATGATAATAGACTAAGAAAGAGGATAATGGCAGAAACCCATCATTCAAGAATTCCATCCATCAAGAACAACCAAGATACATCATAATCTGAAGGCAATACTTTTTTAGGGAGGCGTGAAAAAGGACCTTGAAACATTTGTGGCTTAATGTATGAATCTCCGACAAGTTAAAGTAGAGCATTAAAAGTCAGGAGCTTATATGCAATGTATACAGATTCTAACTTGGAAATGGGATATGATCAATATGGATTTTATTACTGCATTGCCTCATTTATTTTATAAGTTTGACTCCATATGGGTAATAGTTGATAATAGACTCATAAGGTCAGAACATTTCCTACCAATTAAGAATGATTATATGTCTAAAAAGCATGAAAGGTTATTAAGGATATAGTTAGGCTACATAGGATCCCAATCTCTTTTATATCTGATCGGGGAACTTAAGTCGCTATAAAGTTTTGGAAGTCATTATAAAGGAGTTTAGAAAAACAAGTAAATTTAAGTCCAAGTTTCCACCTCCAAATGGATAGTCAAGAAAAACACACCATTCAAATACTTGAAGATATATTGCAAGCTTGTGTGTTGAACTTCAAGGGTAGTTTGGTAGATCATTTGCAAAGTATTGGATTTGCTTATAATAACAGCTACCACTCAAGCATCAAAATGGAACCTTACAAAGCTTTATATGAAAGAAAGTGTAGGTCGCCAATTGGATGGTTTGAACTAGGTGAAACCACCTTACTTGGGTGATATATAGTTCAACAAGCTATAGAAAAATTTAGGGTGACATAGCAGCAGACAGAAACAACCAAAAGTCATCACAAAACATATGTTGATGCTAGGAGAAGAGGGTTGGAATTCATGGTAGGAGATTGGGTATTCTTGAATTTATCTCCAACGAAATGGCTAATGAAATTTTGTAAAAAGGGAAAATTAAGACCATGTATCATAGGAACTTATAAATATTTTATTAGAAGGTTCAAATAGGTCGCATATGAATTGGAGATTCCTAAAAGCTTTTAATGGTTCATCCAGTGCTTCAAGTCTCAACGTTTCGGAAATGCATAAGTGACCCATCTCATATCATTCCTATTTAAGATGTGTCGATTATAAAAGATCTAACCTATGAAAAGTCACATATTAGTCTTCTAGATCATGATGTTAAGAATCTAAGGAATAAATAAATAACTTCAGTAAAAGTACTTTGGAGAAATCAACAAGTAGAAGAGATAATATGGGATGTTGGGGATGCAATGAAATCCAAGTGCCCTTATCAATTTGAAACTGGAGAAGAAGTCTAAGATGCAGAATTAGGGCATTAAAAGGAACGTGTGATTTGATAATTATTATTTGTGAACAGTTTGTCTAAACTAATATTTGAACTTGTTTAAGCTATCCAATTATGTTAACATTTAGAGATAAATGTTCTTAAGGTAGCAGGATGTAACATCCCATATTTTATATATACTAGTCCTATACATATGAAACTTGATATGGTTGATATTATATGCAATGCACTTGATTTTCTAGATGAATGGCTACAACAAAGAGGCTTGGAGATAAACTCCTATATATTACAATGTGACTTGATTGAATGAGAATCAATTTTAGAAGTATTTAAATCTCAGAGTGAAGGGATATATTTAGGTCTAAAGTTTAAGATAATCGAGTGTATGTGTGTTTTGAGTTAAATTAAGGAGATCACAGTCTTACACAAAATAAAAGAAGTGAGATGCTTGTTGGAGTTTAAGAAGCTAGAAGATAAGTCATACTTACTTAGCCTAAATGGGCTAGGTGGATATGGAAGATTAATTCATACATGAGTAGACTGACTAGAGGCCCAAGTTAAGTTAAAAAGAAAATGGAGATGAGGACCAACACCAGATCTGTCTAATTAGTCCAACAATGAATTAGGCTCAAGCTTAGGCTATAATTTTGGCCAATGGATTAGTATTAGAAAGGAACAAGATTGGCAGCCTAAAATGAATGAATAAATGGCCCAAGTACACTCATCACCTACTTGACAATGCTGGCCTAGAACCAAGTGAAAGGAAAAGAGTGAAAACGGTTAGCCAAGGCCCAAAGAATTAAATTCACCAAGGCCCAAGTTAAATGACCCGTAGGTGCATCACCTTGTTGACAATTTAAGACCCAAATGAGCCACGAAAGTTGGCCAACAAGGTCCCTATTAAAGGGGTAGGAACAAGCTCATTTTACTTAATTTTAACATTAGAAGAATTTTAGCTTTGACAAGTTTCTCTCTTTCCTCTCTCTTGATTTCAATGGTAGTCCTAAAAGCACCTCTAGGGTTTTTGAAGAGGCCTTCATCCTTGAAGGTTAATGTAAGCGAAAATTCTCATAAATTTAGCTTAATTCTGCCATGGTATACAAGGGAAATATGTTGTTTATGCTTAAATAAAAACATAGGGTAGATTGTTTTCACAAGGTGTTGCTCACATTTGTTGATTACTAAGAAACCTTTCTCTACTTGGTTGGTTTAATTGTGAAGGGAAATTGAAGTTGTTAAAGAAGTTTAGAATAGAAATGATAAGTTATAAGAATTAGAGTAAGGTGACTGCCACATCTTTATTTTCCTTTAACATGAGTTTGAATGCGATATTTTTAGCATAATTTAATAAGATCTCACAGGATGATGATTGGTAATTATGGTCTCATATTATCCATATATATTAGACTATTTTGGGACTATTTCGGTGTGTAAATATGTTGAGAACATCTTTTTGATGTTGGAAAGGGTGTGAATGGTTTATATCAAGATGTAGAGAAAAGGTGTAATGTTATACTACTTAATTGTATGTTGGATAGAGTTGTTATGGTGTTGTACTTTGTAAACTGTTGTAAGCATATTATGGAACCAAAATAATTTGGGGTATGTTATGCACATGAAAATGTGCGTTATACAAATGCAATTAGAGAAGGATAGGTTGAAAGAATACCCTTAGGTTGGTAATTACGTGCTCACTGTCCAAGTATTATTTATGATAAGATTGGACTACCAAAACATGTTTATTAGCTACTAACATTAGTTTTGCCACCTACTCTATTGTTGATAAATATTTGGGGGGGGGGGAGGAGGTTACTTCAAGGTAACAACAAATTGATATAGCAAGGCATGTAAGGCTACTTGATTTCCTATTCTTCGTTATGAAATTCATATTCTCCTTGAAAAGAATGCATAGAGCAGCCTACAAGATTCACTATGACTAATGATCTTGTATCCACTCATTAACGTGTTTAGATGTTCCAATAAGTAGCTATCATCAAATCTACATATGTACTTTGAATACCCAGCTTTATGAGTTCTCATTTTAGCTAAAGAAAGTCCATGCGTTATTTCAGCCCCTCTTGCATTTCACTAATTATATTACCTACTCTGTATTTTGTGGTGTTGCCTTACATGATTGTTTATATGTCACTTGTTTACTCCATAGTCTTACTACTGTAGATTCCATAAGCACCAAAAGAACCATCTCAAATGTAAATGAAAGATATTAAGTGAAGTGCTTATTGATGGGTCATATCCCAAGGGTGGAAGAATCATCTAGCATGGGATGATTCCAGTATTGCAGGGGATATCCCAGAGGTGAAAGGAAAGTCTAACATGAGTCAGTCCCGATCTATATATTTACCACTAACTATATGGTCATTTATATTATATATTGTGCATAGATTGTAAAGTAGAGAATGGTAAAATAAAGAGAAAAAATATGAAGTACATGATTCCACAATATCACTAAAGATGGTCTTTTATCATTATATTGGTGTGACTTCATTTATGTTTGTTTTATTTAAAATCATAGCCCACCTAGTTTTCAAGGAATATTTAACATAATTGATGATGACAATTAGGGAATTAAAGTTAGGTTTTAAAAGTAATGATTTGTTCGAGATATAAGCATGTTGACAATTGTACTAAAGATATTTAAGAAGGTCCCCAATATGAAAGGACAATACTCACTTGCTGGTTCCTAAGTTTGAGTGACTCGTATAATTGCTACTTATGATTCTAAGTAGCATAAATTGACTAAGTTATGTTTAAAAAGATTCTATGGGATGACTTAGCACCGAATGTGGCAATGAGGTGGGGTTCAGCAAGAGAATCTTAGAAACAATCGTTTGTTGTATTAACTATGTGCCACCATAGAAGCCCTTGTAAGCTAAGCTAGTGGATCCACATAGGCCATTTATGTTACTAAGATGCATGCAAAGTTGACGGAGTTCCACCCAGCAAGTGGTCTCCCCTTGCCAACATAGGGGGTTATGTTAGATTTCATGCAATAGCTCACATGGTCTTATATGTCGATTAAGGTCTTCTCCCGCAAGTTTATGACTCTATGTTGTGATTCCATATATGTGATCTTTCATGCAATATTTCTCTTCCATATTGAGTGATATCCCTTGTGCATGTTTAAGCTCCTATTTATGTACTTTTCATCTCATGTACACTTATATGTTATATTTATGAATGATGGCACTACAATTTCATGCATGTATTCCATCTCACATACTTAGTACATTCCAATGTACTAACATATACTTTGCCTACATGATTTAGCCATGTAGGGACTGGTACTCCTCCACTAGCTCTTGGCTAGTATTTTGCATTCGAGACTAGCACTTTTATTTGTGGTGAGCCCTTACTTTGGGACTCTATCATTTTCCAATCTATCTTGTATTTTATTTTGAGATGTATATGTGGTCTTTTTGAGGCTTTTACATTCTATGTTGTTCTATTATTAAGTCTTTTCTATTTTATGGAAATCAACCATTATCAGTTCCATTCGTCAATGTATTAGTTGGTATGCGTTGTGGAAACAAATGTGTAGATATTTATTCTTTTTAATATTACTTCATTGTCATTAAAAGCCCATAGACACTTCCCTATTTTACTTCCACATTTCTTTATGTTTAATGACTATGAATACTTAAGATACTTAAGCTGGCTTGGGTGAGGTGCCATATGGTTTCATTTGTCATATGATGACTAAGCTCCTAGGTCGGGTTGTTACAAATGTGCTATCAAAGCACGAGGTTTAAATTGTTCCTTGGATGTCCATGCATAACCCGTTGAGTAGAGACTTGTTCAAGGGTGTGGTGAGAGGCTATGTGACGATTTAGAAAAGCCTCCTCCTTTCTTGTTCATGTCATGCCTATAGAGTTGACTAAGGTTTTCCTATAACTAATGATGATCTTCTTCTTATTTCTAGATGATGCCGCCCCGAAGAGCTCCTCACCAAAGAAGTACTCTTGAGCAACAAGTTCCTCTTCTCCAACAAGATGATGGAGTATCTAATGAGGAGTTCTAAGTTGCCTTCACCTTGTTGGCTCAAGCATTGGCCAACTAAGCCAACTAGGAGATACTTGCTCCTACCAAGTGCTTACTCTAGCCAGTAGAGTGTGTGACGTTGTGAGGATGAACCCTCCAGAGTTCCATGGTTCCAAGATGGAGGAGAACCCCATTGATTTCATAGAGGAATCTTACCAAGTGGTAGCGGTTATGGGTATCCCTTTTGAGGAGAAAGCCAAGTTGGTGTCCTACCAACTCAAAGGGGTGGCCAAGATCTAGCATGAGGAATGGGCGGATAAGAGGGGCTAAGAAGCGGATCCCATTAGATGGGAAGAGCTAAAGTGTACCTTCTTGGACCTTGTCATGACCCAAGCCTAGGGCCTAGACGTGACACGGTGCAAGAGAACTCGAAGGGACCCCAATAAGCCTCTTAGAGGATCATTACATATCCTTGGTCACGGAAGCAATAGATTAAGCATCAAAACATAAAGAATGGGAAACCGGGGCTAAGGGAAAACACTTCCATATTATCATAGACAAGAGACAAGAGTCAGGTGCATTTCATAGATACATAACATGTCCAAAAACACCTCTAATAAACAAATAAGAGTGGGGGCCAAGACAAAATAACTGGGTTCACCTCATAGTCAAATAGACAATAAAGAAAAATGTCTCAATACATAATATGAGAAACATAGACTAGGTCCCCGAATTGGAGGACTCACCAACTAGCTTGAATAGCACCGAACTAGCCACGCAGAGGAGAATGATCAACGTGGACTCTGATTTCACATGGTACCATCATGTAGGCATATAGTATGTGTTAGTACGTTTGAATGTACTAAGTAGGTAGGATGGAATGCAAACAAGGATTATGATGCAGTGCAAACAAGGATTAAGCATCATAATCAAAATGCACAACAATAGGCAATAGGCATAATATAACAAGATGGCATGCATGATCAATGCATAAGTAAAACATTCTTAAGTAACTCATGATCATATAGGATATCATATGTGTAAAAGAGACCAATCTAGATTTCTAAATGTACAACCCTTTGGTAGGTTAGTGATGATGTCGCCCCATCACTTAGATGGATGAGTACAAACCCCATCTAGGTTGGTGATAATGCCACCCCATCACCATAGTGTTGAAGTACAAACCCTTCCCTAGGTTGATGAGTATAAACCCCCATCTAGGTTAGTGATGATGCTGCCCCATCACTAGGTGGATGTAACACCCCACACCTTACAATATTGGTACAATTCAAGAGAAACAAGATATGAAAAGGACAAATGACGCTAAA
>JAPFFP010099608.1:0-19862 GCA_026153255.1 Solanum medicagineum | reverse complement strand
CCCTTTACTTGATTCAAATCTTCGTAGCCGCTAAACCAAGCGTTTTCTTGACCAAATAATGCCTCCACGCCACTTAGGGAACCCAATATACCAATCTTGAAGCATGAAACAATCGAAAACTCAAAAAAATGGAATTTTTTCTCCACTGCTACAGTAACCCAAGAGGGTTTTCAGCAGCTTCTCTAGTTGCTTCTTAATTTTTTTCCTAAGTGTTGGAAATGCCTCTTCTTGCACAAGATATAATATACACATATATAGGCCAAAATCCCTCTACTTGGACCAATTACAATGTGCCACCCACATGACCCCACTAGTAAATTAAGTGTTAAGGACCACACTAAAAGAAATTCTACATTTGGTCCCAAACTTTACCAAACCGAACCGATTAAGGACTTACGGGTTCTAACACGGGGGTATTGTATGGATGGTGGAAGAGTTGATTAATAAGGATGTAGTGTTCGTCAAGGCCCTTTGGAAGAATCGTTAAGTCGAAAGTGTCTCTCGGGGAGCCGGAACGGGCATGGAAAAGCAATATCTGTACCTCATTCACTCTGTTCAAGCTATGATAATAAATCAAGTCCTTTTTATGATTCAAATCTTATGTTTCATCCCTATGTCATGTTTATGTTGACAAGTTCATGATGATTTTGACACTTATGTTGAGATTTTGAAAATGGTGATTTAAATGTATTGTTGCATTCTTGTTGGGGCTGATTTCTCCATGATTTCTCTTCTTATTTACGTTTATTTGACATTCGCGGACTAATGTTCTCAAGAGGGAGATATTGAAATGACCCCAAAAAGTGCCCGAGAATGTGCCTCGGAAATGCCCATAATCGTAATTTTCATATAACTCAAAATCCGTGCATGATATCGAAAATTCAACTTCATATTCTTGTTTAGGGGGAAATATTGAGTGATAAATGGGTCTAACCCCTATTTTAGAGCAACTGTAGCAAAATTCAAAATTTCAAAGTTTGTAAATTCCAGTGACCAAGCGCACCCTAGGCGCGATGCGCCGGGGGCACGGAGAGGTGTAATTTTGGCTAGTTTTCTTGTTCTGGTCCAAGACCATTGGATCATAGTCTTAAGTCTCCCCATGTGTCAAAAGAACCTATACTTAGTCATTTTCAATTCCATATCATTAAAGACATTCCCCAAAACCCTCTCTAACATTTAGCCAAATATTCATCCAAAATCAAGTGTCCCAAACTCATTCCGGATCTCAAGAAATTTGTTCAAGCTTCAAGATCTCATTCAAATCTAAGTCAAGCTTATTCAAATCATTAAAGACCATCGTGGGTCCGCTACATCAAGCCAAGTTCAGAGGAACTTTTGTTGGCTAAGTTTTGCACAAGTACCAATATGAGGGTCAATTTTAAAGAGGTATATCTCTTAGCACACAAGGAATTGCATGGCACACAACCTGTCAAATTAATGCTCTTTGAATTAGCTTTCCAACGCACTTAGTTTCACCTTACTTAGAGTTCGCATGAAAATGTTATGCCCATTTTTGTAGAACTCATCTGTGCAGGGGTATATACGGAATTTTGCCAAATTTCGTTTCATGAATGACATTTCGTAAATTTAGTTATTTCTATTGGTCTTTTAGAGATTTCTATGCTATCTTAACCTTTCCTAAAGACGTAAACACTACTCCTAAATATCAAATTCACTCCTCCCAATTGGAATACTCTCAAATTCTCCCAAGAGCCTCTACCAAACCCCAATAAAAATTCAAGGAAACTCAAGAACAAGTTGTGGATTTCAAGACCCCATTCCAAGCTTCAAGTCCTTCTCAACTCAATTTTAAGAAATTCAAGTTCTAAAGTATGTGGGTTTCATTCATGGGTTCCTTTCACCCATGAAGCCCAATTTTCTTTTTTATGAAAATTGCATGATTTCAAGTTGTATTTCTTATGGGTATCTATTATTATGAAATATGAGCATTTTGGGGTTTTGTTAAATATTGTTGATTATGCATAAATATCTATCTTGAGCATACACTATGAAGTAATCTTTGTCTATTGAGACTATACATGAATCAAACTATGAAATCTATGAACTATCGTGAAGTTTTGATACGATTTACAAGTTACTCATGATGGAGTTTTACCATGATGTTTGTGGGATTATTTACATGATTTTAAGATGCATTTATTTCACTATTTCATGATCTATATTCTTGCATTTTGCATGATTTGAACATATCCTCATATGTGCCCACCAAGTGTTTGATAAAATGCCAAGTTAAGAAATTCTCAAGATATGTACATGTTTTACAAGTCAAGTGACTTTATGATGAATATGGGCTATCAAGTAAGTTATGAATTAATGAAATTATCTATGATTATACAAGTATGAAGCTAAGCCCTTTTCCAAAGATTATACCTCGTGTGAGCCTTTTGATATTAATGCAAGCGTAATATTTGATGATGATCTATCCTTATGTTTTGAAGTTGCGCTCACTATTAGAGGTCAAGGCTGTTTAAGATCTACTCATTTCATGATTCTATATTTCTCACAAGTTATTTAAGTTATGATTATTACAATTATTTCATGGGATTAGGCTTAGCATCGATGTATAGAGGGTTTGCTCTCTTTCCTTGAACTATGTGCCACCATAGGACTATGTTATACCCTTGCAATACTAGTGGATCCATTTAGTGCACTTATTTTTTTGAAGTTCATCCTGAAATGGGATGGGCTCCCGTAAGGAAGGTTACTTCTCCGAAATGAGACGGGCTCCTGTGAGGTGAAGTATGGTTTACCATGGAAAGTAGACCACCTCTTTACCGGTGAAGGGTAATCATCGGGATTCCAAGTTATAGCTCGCTTGATCTTATTCTACGTCGGTTGAGGTTTCTTCCCACAATTACGCATTATGATCTATACAAATTGAATGATTTGCAAAGCATGATTTACTTAAGCATTGGTCATACATGTCGTATTGCTATTAAGCTATCGATTGCTTATCATTATGCATTTGGACTATGTTGCCTATCTCTTGTTGCATTGCATCCTACATACTTAGTACATTCAAACGTACTAACGCATACTCTATGCCTACATGATATTACCATGTAGGAATCGGAGCTCCCATTGATTCTTTTTCACGTAGCTAGACGGATTGTTCAAGTTAGCTTTGGTGAGTCCTCATGTTCGAGGACAATATCTATCTTCTTTCATGCTTATGCTTAGACTACATCTTATGTATTTTGGAATACTTATGGTCATTACTATGAGGGTGAGCCTAGTTGCTTGTCTTGGTCGCCGCTAAGTTCTATATCTAGAGGTGTTATTGTAAAAGTTATTATTATGCTTGAGTTTTGACTCATCTATATTATTTAAGTATTAAACTCTCTCCCTTAGTCCCAATTTCCCTTGTTTATGTTTTCTCTTGTTGTTTATTCTTGCTTCCGCGACCAAGGATGTGTGTATGATATGTTAAGAGGCTTGTTTCTGGTTCCTTTGGATTCTCCATTCACCATGTCACGTCTAGGACCTAATTTGGGGAGTTTTCTGTATTTGATGTGGTTTGGTGTGTCTTATTCCTCTTCAGTTAAATAGTGAATTGAGTGATGTTTATTTTGGCGTTTTAAGGTTCTTTTCTTGAAATTTCTTTTGAATATTTTTAGATTGCTGTCTTTGGTTATAATTAATTATTAACATGGTGAAATTATGTTGTGTGTCTAGTTTAAACTTAGTACGGTTTGTTGTGCATTTATTTTTTGTTTAGTTAAATGGTGAACTAATTAGTGTTTGTTTGTTTTTTTTTTGAATGCACTGTGAAAACAACTTGGGAAATTTTTGGTTGATGTATTTGGTTATAATTAAGTATCTATATGAAGAAATTCGCGTGTCCAGTTGACTGTGTCTTGGAATTTTTGATATACTTGGTGTGATTTGGTTTGAGTAATTTTGTTGTGAAGTTAAATAGTGAAATAAATAATGTTTATATTGGTGTTTTTTGGGGTTTTTGTTTTTGAATTTTTTAGGATATTTATTGATTGCCGTCTTTGGTTATAATTAAGTATTAACATGGTGAAATTATGTTGTGTATGTCTAGTTGAAACTTAGCATGGTGTGTTGTGCATTTTCTTGGCTTAAGTCATCGATAGACACCTAAATATTCACATTTTTCACTTAGACACTTTAACTAAGGGTAGTTTCTATTGAACACCTAAACTATTCAAAACATGTACCTATTAACCACAAAATACTGATTTGGCAAAAAATGTAAAGTGTGTATAATTCACTTGCGCAGATGTGACAAAGTGACAAATTAAAAGATGACATTTAGCATATAAATAAGAAAAAATTAAAATAACAAATTACAAAAAGTCAAAAAAGGAAATGATCTATTTTTTATTTCATTACCTAATTTTTTTTTTTGCATTTATATAACCACCCGTCCACCTCTCCCCCAACCCTTCCCCTTGCCACCCAGGCCCCCAGCCCCCCTAGCCCCGCCACATAGCACCCCCAGCCCCGCCACCTAGCACCCCCAGCCCCGCCACCCAGCCAATATCAATCTATCAATCAATCAATCAATCTATCTATACTAATATACTGCCTTAAAACACCAACTCTAAAAATTGAAAGTTAAGTTTCGTAAATGCCCCTTACTTAAAAAAAATACTAATTTACATAATTACCCTTCACTTTAAATCTAACTCTACCGACCACTCACCACTTCAAACCCCGCTTAACTTATCCATTGCGTCCTTTGACAACAGCTATGACTTTTTCCTATTAATACCAAGGCAACACAGATCCTCTCTCCCAAAGAATCTCTACTGGTTCCATTGTATGGTTTGACTTTTACAGTTATAAACATTCTTTTGAACCCTGCTCACAGGATAATCTTGTCTCTCCTCTGGCTAAATCGAAGCATGCTCTTTGAATCCTCATCGCCATTAAACGTTGTAAATTAATGCAAAATCCTGGAAAACATACACAAATTCATCCTTTGGCTTATTCAATTGTTACAAGTGCAATCCACTAATTGTATGCTACACACTTTATTCTTCACTTGCCACTTGCCATTTCAGAAATTATCTCCAAAAGCTATTTTTTGTGGAAAAAGTCCTATACAACGTATTGCAGGAAAAGAGTAAAAACTTTTCTTTAAATCATTATAATTCATCCTTACTTTGTAATTGAACCTAAGGAAAATAGTTAACCCTTGTACTATAGGTCTTGCATTTATTTGAATTTTGAATAAAACAGTTCATAAATAGATAATACTCCTTTGGAAGTCAAATGGTTTAGTTTTTCATTATTGAATTGAAATTATTTTTGTAGGTTAGCCCCAAATGTATATGCAAGACAATGGCTGGAGCAGTTGTTTGTACATTAAATATACGTTATGATTCAACTATTTCTGAAACATTCATATTTTTTGTGGATCAGCAATTGCTCCAACTTGCTCAAGGAGCATTAGATATTCTCACTAATGAAAAAGAAGTACCACCTCTTGTTGTTTCAACCCTTGGATCTCACAATCCTACTATTCTTAACTCCATTACTCATGAATATGAAAACCTCCTAGAAAGTGGGAGTACCAAGGTGGCCAATAAGTGAACTTGATCCTATGAGTGTCAATTGTATCTCAGGAACAACATCGCGACCCAAAGGGGTTATCTTCAAACACATGGGTGCATATCTTAATGCCATTGCTACATTTATGCTTCATGAGATGAGTTCAAGGCTTATTTACCTCTGGACCATCCCAATGTTTCACTTGCCTGACTTTGGGTCTAGCAGCAGTTGGTGGCATAAGTATTTGCCTTAGATAGTGATATTTGAAAGAATAGCAGAGCACAAGGTCACACATATGGGCGGGGTTCTAAACATTATCTTGAATTCTATGGTAAGTGACGGTCTAACAGAAAACCACTTCCATACGAGGTTAACAAAATGAAAAGTGGTTCACCACCACCTCCATAAATCATTTCCATAATGGGGGAACTCGGGTTTCGAGTCCACCACGTATATGGAATAACATAGATACATATTGTTTGTATCATTGCCTCCAAAAGGAAAGTGTGAATTGAAAGCAAGAAAATGGGTGCAACATCTTTCTTTAGAGGTAGTGGACATAATAGATCCTAGTACGATGGAAAAGGTAAGGTAATGGGTGAAATTGTGTTTCGAGGGAATACAGTAATGAGAGGATTAAGATAAAGAAGCAACCAAGGAAGCTGGATGGTTTCATAATGCTGATGTGTCTTTTAAACAACCTGATGGATACATAGAAATTAAGGTTGGATCAAAAGATATCATTATCTTTGACGGAGAAAACAGAAGCACAATAGAGGTAGAAAAGGTTTTATATAGTCATCCAGTAGTTGTTGAAGCAGCAGTAGTTGTTAGATCGAATGATCATTAGGGGCAAACACCTTGCGCATTAGTGAAGTTGAAGGATGGTTATAACAATGTTAGTGATCAAGAAATTATCAACTTCTACAGGGGTAATTTTCCTCATTACATGGTGCCTTAAACAAACATATTTCAACATCTCCCAAAAGTTTAATTGGCAAGATAACGAAAGCCACACTACGGGAGAAAGCAAAAGCCTTGGGCAATATTTTCTGAAAGAAACAACAAGTGTCACTTGGTTTCTTTCACTATAATAACTGTTGATAACTTTGCTTATCATCCTTCTGTTTAATATGTACTTTTTTGTTCACTTTTACTTGTCACTGTTTCGCTTTTTGAGATCAACTTGACTAAACTTCTAAGCTAAATTGAAGTAGCTAAATTTAGTATTTGAAATCTAAAATTTACATGGTTGAAAACTATACAAAAAAATTATTAAGCTGAATACTTGACATATTATAATAATTGCATATTTGAAGTCATTACAGTAATTACTTTTGAGATTTATTTGATAACAAATTTTTGTATGATATGCATTGCAATGACGATAATATAAGTTGAATAAGTTCACCATCCAATATTAATCTAAATTTGTATTTTTTCCTCTTGAAATTCGATGTAACACATCGCATACTTATTATAATATTTTTTTTAATATTTATATTCATTAGTAGGAAATACACGTGCAACACACGTGTTCAAAAACTAGTATATATATAAGTGTTACATATATATATTTACTTAAATTTATAATTATATAAATATATTTGTATATTTCATATATAAAAAATTGTCTCTTCTTTATATGTAAAAACAATATCTCTATATGAATTTTTTTTTATATATGTATATTTTAAATATATTAAAAACACACTTTTATATATTATATATAAAAAAGTTTCATAATTATATGTGTAACGCACAGTAAAATTACCAAAATACCCCTAGAGTAGAGACGCGCACATAATGATGTAACAACCCATAAATTATCAAAATGCCTCTAGAACGTTATCGTGCGATAACGCGTCTTCCATAGCTCCAATAGGAAATCTGAGATCGAATTTTTGATTAGCACGAAAAGTTGAGTGGGAAAATGGTCTCGACCCGATTTTAGAGCAACTAGGTCAAAAAATAATTTTCGCTAATTAATTCAGAAATAGTGTCAATCCGTGCCCCTGGGCGTGACGCGGATAGGGCGCGGAGTGAAATTTACATTTTTTTTAACATTTTCGATGGAGGAGTTCAAAATTCATTCGAAAAATTTTGGAGAAAAATACACTGGTCCCCGCCACTGGCGCGTCGCGGACCAATGCATTTTTGATGATGATTTTTCTTTTAATTTTGGGAAGGGTATTCTGGGTATTTCCAACCTTTTTTAAGTCCAATAAATGTGTTTAGAAGTTGTTTTGTATCGATTAAGGGTTTTTAAAACCCATTTTTCTTAAGTTGTAACGTGAAGAAATCTTGAGAGAGGAGACAAGAAAGCTTGGGGAAATTGAAAGTTCGGGCCAAATCCTTTGAAGAATCGTAGTAATTCATCACCCAGGTATGTAAAGGCTACCAAGAACATAGGATTGTTCTCCCATGTGCCCCTATGATTGAATTAGGTTGGATAGATTAATGTGATGGGTCTTGTCTGTGAATTCTTGAATGTTATCTTGAAATTTATCTTTAATTTCTATATATTTTCTTAAATTGATGATCATCATAACTTGAATTAACTATTTAAGTGAATTATTGTGTAGCTATGTATATGCCTTACATGGTTTCCTTGCTAAAGACTACAAGAATGAACTTAGGGGTAATGTCTAGAGCCTTGGCTGTTTGGGTGTGTTGTTGCTATGGTCCGGGTCCTTAGGTGAATGTGTTGATGTTTGAAGTTGATGAGAGTAGTGTCCTTAGAGTCTAAATGAGATTGAAGTTAGTTTTGAAAGAATGATCCTACTCTTTGAGTTGACAGATGATGAGACGAGTTGAGGTTTCATGCCCGAGAGGCTAGGTGATGGAAATTCTTGATTGATTGACAGTTTATGAGAAAGTCGAGTCATGGGAGGAGTATTTTTCACCAAAATGGGTAAGAGTGAGTCTCACTTGCACTCATTAACTACGTGGCCAGTGTAGGAGAGGATTGGAACGTGAAAGCGGATATTTCCTTTATCCCAAAAGAGGACTTGATAAACTTTTGGTCCACTGACAAACTCGTCCTTTACCCCAACAAGGTATTGGACGGATATGACAATGACATCTCTTTGTTGTATCACCACTGACTCATTGGTGGTGGTTGTCGGTTAGAAAAACTCCCAGATAGTTCCATGTTGATAGTACTCTGGTATTGATGTGATGGTATTAGTCTTGATCGATGGTGATGTGATAGTGTCTTATTCCTTATCCTGAGTTGATATTAAGTAACCGATGAGTTGATGTCATACTATATTGTCTTGCCTATACTGTTCACCTTAGCCCATTTTACATACAGTACATTATACGTACCAATGCCCTTTCGGCACTGCATCATTTTATGCTAAAGATTCAGTAGAAAGAGGACTTCTGTAGATGAATCGTTGAGGTTCACAGACTTTCAGATAGAGACTTGGTGAGTCCTCCCATGCATTAGGAGATGTCTTTATTTCTTTTTCCTATTGCTCTAAGTCATTTCTTTGAGTTGTGGTAGCCATAGCATGTCATGGTACCTTCTTAGATAGTAGCTATAGAGGATTCATAGACACAGACAGATGAGGGTTGATGTTGGGTTTCTTTCCCCTTTCACTACTTCTAAACTGAGTTCGTTTCTTTAATCTTATTTCATGTGATGGACTTTAGAGGAGTATCTTGTAGCCCACTGATAGTTATTGTCATTCTTTGTTGTCTTTCGCTGATCGATTGAGTGAACTAATGTGATGAGATTAGGTGGTTCGCTTGGGGAATAACAATAGTCTCCAAGTGCCAGTTACGTCTAGGCTACCCTCCCGGGTTGTGACAAACTTGGTATCAAAGCACATAGTTCGAGTATCCTAGGGAGTCTATGAAGCCGTGTCTAGTAGAATCTTTTTTATGGGTGTGTTGTGCACCACAATTCATAAGCAAGAGGCTATAGGACATTAGGAAGTGTTACCCTTCTTCTATGATCCGTGTTCGTGCGATAGAGTTTAACTCTATGGAAATCCCATTTTAATTCATGCATTCCACGTTTGCTGAATATGCCGCCAAAAAGGATAGCTGCTCATAGAGATTCCTCATCCCCAACTACTGAGAATGGCCGACTAGAGGTCCAGTTCAGACGAAGATGAGGAGACGGGGATGGCTTGCTAGGACTGCTGAGGTCCCACAGGCGCCCCCTGCACTACCCCAGCTCGCTCCCACCTCAAAGGTGGAGTTTAGGGATCCATCACTATGCTGACTCAGCTGGTGGCCTCCCAGGGTAACAGTCAGGGTCCTCAGGCTCCTAGCTCTAGCTCACAGGAGTCCACAGCTATAACCCAACTTAGAGATTTCTCGAGGATGAACCCGCCAGTGTATACGGGATCAAAGGTTGAGGAGGACCCGTAGAATTTCATTAACGAGATGTATAAGGTCTTGAAAGCTATGCACGCCAATGTGATTGAAGAAGTTAAGTTGCCCTCCTACCAGCTGAAAGATGTTGCTAATATCTGGTACAACCAATGGGAAGATAGTAGAGGTGAAGATGCTGAGCCTACAGAGTGAGAGGAGTTTGAAGTTGCTTTCCTTGACCATTTCTTTCCCAAGAGTTGAGGGAGGCGAAGGTTGACGAGTTTGTGAACTTGAAGTAAAGAGTGATGACCATTAAGGAGTACAGTCTTAAGTTTATTAAGCTATCCAGATATGCTCCAGAGATGGTCCAAGACATAAGGGCGAGGATGAGGACGTTTGTGTCTGGCTTAAGCAGGCATGCGCAAACGGAGTGCAAAACGGCTTTGTTGATCCTTGGCATGGACATCTCTAGAATCATGGTGTATGTCCAATAGATAGAAAAATAAGAAAAGAGATAGAGAAGTGCAAATGAACAGGAGGGAAAAATCAGTTGGGCATAAACCTAGCCAGCAGAGACATAATAAGGGTGACAAGTCCTACTTTTAGAAAAGATCATCTCATCATGCACCTTCTGTAGTGATTGTGCTCGTCTAAACAAACAGGTATGATCAGAAGTCTTATTGTTACCAGAATTTCAATGCTCAGGGTGCTCAATCTCAGGCTAGTGTGACCCAAGGTGCGAAGGGAAAGACACCTTGTGATAAGTGTGCTAAGCTTCGTCTGGGTGAGTTCTGTTTGGGTAGGGATGTTTGCTATTCATGTGGACAGACTGGTCACTTCCAATTTGAGTGTTCAAAGAGGAGAGGAGGTGAAGGGAGCATTATTGGACATTTCTCCGTAGGATCCCCAACTGGCAATCATTAGAGCGGTACTACTACAGGTAGAAGAGGCGGGACGAACTATCTTTATGCTATGGGTAACTGGTAGGATCAGAAGGTTGCACCAAATGCTGTTACGAGTATTCTTTGAGTCTTTACTTTTAATTGTTATGCATTGCTTGACCCAGGTGTCACTTTATCTTTTGTGAATCCCTCTGTGGCTGGTAAGTTTGGGATTCTCCCAGAATGTTTGCGTGAACCATTCTATTTCCACTCCTACTAGTGAGTCTATCTTAGCTAAGAAGGTTTATAGGGATTGTGTAGTATCCATCTATCATAGAGACACCTTGGCTTACTTGGTAGAATTGGAGATTGTTGACTTTGATGTGATACTTGGCATGGATTGGCTACATGCCTATTATTCTTCCGTTGACTGTAGAACCCGGATTGTTAAATTTCAATTTCCTAATGAACCTGTCTTAGACTCAAAAGGGAGTCCTGTTGCACCCAAGGGCAAATTTATCTTCTATCTTAGATCCAGAAAGTTTATCTGCAAAGGTTGTATTTACCACCTTGTGTGAGTTAAGTTTGATAATTTTGAATCTCCTACTCTTGAGTCAGTCCCAATTGTGAATGAGTTTCTTGAAGTGTTTCCTGAGGGTCTACCTGGAGGCCCTTGTGACAGAGAGATTGACTTTGGGATTGATGTTCTCCCCGAGACCCAACCATTTCAATTCCACTTTCTAGAATGGCCCCCGGTGAGTTGAAAGAACTGAAAGAACAATTGAAAGATTTGTTAGAGAAAGGTTTCATAATGCCTAATGTCTCTCCTTGGGGTGCTCTTATCCTGTTCGTGCGTAAGAAAGATGGGGTCTCTCAGAATATGTATAGACTACCGACAACTGAATAAGGTCATAGTAAAGAATAAGTATCCCCTTCCCAGGATAGATGATCTATGACCAACTTCAGGGTGCCACTTGCTTCTCCACGATAGACCTCAGATCGGGTTACCATCAATTAAAGGTGAGGGAAAGTTATATTCCAAAGACAACCTTTAGTACTAGGTATGGCCATTTTGAGTTCTTGGTCATGTCTTTTGAGTTGACTAATGTACCTGCAACTTTCATGGATTTGATGAATAGAGTATTCAGACCGTATCTTGACATCTTCATGATCGAATTTATTGATGAAATCATGGTGTATTCTAAGGATGAAAAGGAGCATGCTAGTCATCTTAGAGTGGTTTTGCAAACTCTCAAGGACTATGAATTGTAGGTGAAGTTCTCGAAGTATGAGTTTTGGCTCAAGTTTGTGTCCTTCCTAGGCCATGTTGTTTTGGGGATGGTATTCGGGTAGATACCTAGAGGATTAAAGTGGTTAATAACTGTCCTAGACCCACTTTTCCGACGAAAATAAGGAGTTTCTTGGGACTTGCAGGCTATTATTGTAGATGCATTGAGGCTTCTCTTCCTTATCTGCACCATTGACCAAGCTAACTCAAAAGAAGGTCATATTACAGTGGTCACACGAATGCGAGAAGAATTTCCAAGAGTTAAAGACTAGACTGACTACAACACCAGTTTAGACTTTGCTGAACAGGACGGAGACTTTGTGATATACTGCGATGCATCCAAAGTTGGACTAGGTTGTGTGCTAATGCAGAGAGGTAAGATGATATAACCTATGCTTGCAGACAACTTAAGATCCATGAGAAGAACTATCCGAATCATGATTTGGAGTTGGCAGCAGTGGTATTCGCACGTAAGATCTGGTGTCACTATTTATATGGAGTGCATGTGGACGTGTTCACTGACCATAAGAGTTAGCAATATGTATTCAGTCAGAAGGAGCTCAACCTGCGGCATAGGAGATGGTTGGAGTTACTCAAGGTTTATAATACGAGCATCCTCTACCACCCAAGTAAGGATAACATTATTAATGATACTCTTAGTAGGTTGTCTATGGGTAGCACTGTCCATGTGGAGGAAGGGAAGGAAGAATTGGCTAAGAAAGTTCATAGATTGGCTCGCTTGGTAGTGTAAATTGAGGAGAACAATGAAGGTGGGGTCAATGAGAAGAATGAGTCTGGTTCATCTTTAGTGTCATATGTGAAGGAAAAGCATGACTAAGACCCCTCCTTGTTCCAGTTGAAAGAAGCGGTTCACAAACAAAAGTGATGGTTTTCTCCAAAGGGGGAGATGAGGAGTTGAGATACCAGGGAAGATTTTGTGTTCCAGACGTAAATGGTGTTCAAGAGAGGATCATGACTGAAGCTCACAGCTATAGATATTCTATCCACCCTAGTTCCACCAAGATGTACCACGACTTAAGAGAAGTCTACTAGTGGAATGGAATGATGAAGGACATTGTTGAATTCGTCTCTAAGTGTCCCAATTATCAACAGGTTAAGGTTGAATATTAGAGACCATGTGGATTGGCCTAGAATTTTGAAATTCCTGAGTGAAAAAGGGAGATGATCAACATGGATTTCATTAGCGATTAACTAAGGTACCGAAAGTAGCATGATTCGATATGGGTGATTGTGGATATGATAACTAAATCAAACAACTTCCAGGCAGTCAAGACAATCAATACGGCTGAGGAACATGCCCGGTTATACACTCGTGAGATTATGAGGTTACATGGGGTTCCCTTGTCCATCATCTCGGACAGAGGAGCTCAATTCACCTCTCAATTTTGGAGATCTTTTTCGAAGGGATTGGGTACGAAAAGTGAATCTGAGCACAACCTTTCATCCTCAGACAGATGGACAGGCAGCGCACACCATTTAGACTTTGGAGTATATGTTGAGAGATTGCGTCGTTGACTTGAAGGGGAATTGGGAGGATCATATGCCATTGATTGAATTTGCTTCCAACAACAGTTATAATGCCAACATTTAGATGACCCCTTATGAGGCTTTGTACAAGAGGAGATATGGATCACCAATTGGCTGGTTTGAGGTTGGTGAAGCTAAATTGATTGGACCTGAACTTGTCCACCAGTCCATGGAGAAGGTGGAAGTCATCAGATAAAGGTTGAAGACAGCGCAAAGTCATCAAAAGTCTTACACTAACGTGAGGAGAAGGACTTTGAGTTTGAGGTAGAGGATTGTGTGTACTTGAAAGTGTCACCCATGAAGGGTGTCATGAGGTTTAGTAAGAAGGGGAAGTTGAGTCCACGATATATCGGACCCTATCAGATTGTGAGGAGGATTGGGGAGATCGCTTATGAATAAGACTTGTCGTCCGAGTTAGATGGAGTCCATTCGGTATATCATATTTCGATGCTGAAGAAGTGTTTGGGAGATCTTGCTTTGGCAATCCCCATTAAGAGTATGGGAGTAAAGGGTAGTTTGTCCTATGAGAAAATTTCAGTCACCAAATTCTTGACCGTTAAGTCCGCAAGCTGAAGAATAAAGAGATAGCCTCCGTCAAAGTTCTGTGGAGGAACCAATTTATGGAGGAAGCAACATAGGAAGCTGAGGAAGCTATGAAGATTAAAATACCCGCACCTATTCATGCCAAATGACAAGGATGTCGAAGGTAATGCCCTTATTCTTAACGTAATTGAAAGTTCCATTTTTTGAATTTATGTGTTGATCCTAATTCTTGAGTCTAAGATAGAGATGTAGAAGGTGATGGATAGTTGAGAGTTCGAGAGTTCTCGAGTGAGGGGTGAGATGAGTTTTGAGTATACTCATGCTTTTATTCTACCTTTACTCATCATTCGAGGATGAATGATCCCAAGGGGGAGATAATGTAACACCCTATAAAATTACCAAAATGTCCCTAGAACGTAATCATGTGCATAATGCGTCTTCCAAAGCTTCGATGATAAATCTGAGATTGGATTTGCTATCAATGCGAAAGGTTGAGTGGGAAAATGTTCTCGACCCGATTTTAGAGCAATCAGGTCGAAAAATAATTTTCGCTAATTAATTTGAAAACAGTGTCAATTTGCGCCCCTGCCGCGATACGGACAAGGTGTAGAGTGACACTTGCATTTTTTTAACAAATTTTTGATGGGGAGTTCAAGAATCGCTCGGAAAAATTTGGAGAAAAATACACTGGTCTGCGCCCCTGGCGCGTCGTGGACCAGTGCATTTTTAATGACGATTTTTCTTTTAATTTTGGGAAGGGTATTTTGGGTATTTCTAACCTATTTTAAGTCCAATAAACATGTTTAGAAGTCATTTTATATTGATTAAGGGTTTCTAAAGCCCATTTTCTTAAGTTGTTACATGAAGAAATCTTGAGAGAGGAGAAAAAAAAGCTTGGGGAAATTGAAAGTTCGGGCCCAATCGTTTGAAGAATCATACTAATTCATCACCCAGGTATGTAAAGGCTACCCAGAGCATAAGATTGTTCTCCAATGTGCCCCTATGATTGAATTAGGTTGGATAATTGAATGTGATGGGCCTTGTCTGTGAATTCTTGAATGTTATCTTGAAATTTATCTTTAATTTCTATATATTTTCTTAAATTGATGATCATCATAACTTGAATTAACTCTTTAAATGAATTGTTGTATGGTTATGTATATGTCGTACATGGTTTCCTTGCTAAAGACTTCAAGAATGAACTTAGAGGTAATGTCTAGAGCCTTGACTATTTGGGTGTGTTGTTGCTATGGTCCGGGTCCTGAGGTGAATGTGTTGATGACTGAAGTTGATGAGAGGAGTGTCCTTAGAGACTAAATGATATTGAAGTTAGTTTTGAAAGAATGATCCTACTCTGAGTTGATAAATGATGAGATGAGTTAAGGTTTCTTGCCCGAGAGGCTAGGTGATGGAAATTCTTGATTGATTGATAGTTTATGAGCAAGTCAAGTCATGGGAGGTGTATTGAGCATCGAATTGGGTGAGAGTGAGTCCACTCGCACTCATCAACTATGTGGCCAACATGGGAGAGGATTGAGCCGTGAAAGTGAATGTTTCCTTTGTCCTAAAAGTGGAGTTGATAGACTTTTAGATCCACTGACAGACTCGTCCTTTACCTCGGCAAGGTACTGAATGGATGTGGCAATGATATCTCCTTTTTGTATCACCACCGGCTCATAGGTGGTGGTTGGCAGTTAGAAAAACTCTGAGATAGGTTCCATGTTGATAGTACTCTGGTGTTGATGTGATGGTATGCGTCTTGATTGATGGTGATGTGATAGTGTCCTATTCCTCATCCTGAGTTGAGATTGAGTAACCAATGAGTTGATGTCATACTATATTATCTTGCCTATACTGTTTACCTTTGCCCATTTTAAATACAATATATTCCACGTACTAATGCCCTTTTGGCGCTGCATCGTTTTATGATGCTGATTCAATAGCAATAGACTTCAGCAGACGAATCGTTGAGGTTTACAGACCTTCAGACAGAGACTTAGTGAGTCTTCCCCTGCATTCGGAGGATGTCTTTATTTCCCTTTCTATTTCTTTAAGTTATTTCTGTGAGTTATGGTAGCCATGGCTTGTCATAGTACCTTTTTAGACGGTAGCAATAGAGGCTTCATAGACACAGACATATGAGGGTTGACGTTGGGGTTCTTTCCCCTTTCACTACTTCTATACTGAGTTCGTTTCTTTAATTGTATTCCATGTGATGGACTTTAGAGGAGTAATCTTGTAGCCTACTGATAGTTATTGTCATTCTTTGTTATCTTTCGCTGATCGACTGGCTGAACGAATGTGATGAGACCAGGTTTGCTTAGGGGCTAGCAATAGTCCCCGAGTGCAGTTACATCTAGGATACCCTCTCGGAGTTTGACAAATGCATCTTCCCATGCTATGTTTTAGAATCCAAGACCGGATATGCAATTAGCACGAAAAAATGAGTGGGAAAATGGTCTCATTCAAATTTTAGAGCAACCGAGTTGAAAAATAATTTTTCGTAATTAAACTAAAAATAGTGTCGGTGCGCGCAAAGAGATGCGGACCAACACTTTGTTTTTTAATTTATTTTCAATGGGAAATTTTGTAAAGGAAATATATTGGTCCGAATCCAGTAAGCGGCACAGACCGGCCATTTTCGGGATGAATTTTCTCTTTTTAAATTGAGGGGCATTCTGGTCAATTCCCAACCCCTGCTAAACTAAATACACAATCAACTTAGGGTCGCGTTGATGAGTAAATAGGGTCTAAACCCCATTCTCAGTCCTTTTTCACAACACTTGAAAGTTAGGGCTTGAGAGAGAAGAAAGAAGAATGTGCGATTGAAGATTTCAAGGAGAATTCTTAATGGTTGATTGAAAGAGCTTTGTACCAGGTATATAAGGCTAAACTAAAAGCATGAGATTGCTCTCTCATATGCCCCATAGATGGTCTTAGATGAAACTTGAAGGTTCTTGAGTCTACATGCACGATTCCTGATTATTTTCTTGAGAAATCGTATTTACTACTTTTATTTTCATATGTTGATGATCATCATAAACTTATTTTCTTGAATTGAATATTTTCATGAGATATTGCGTAAACCCTATATGTTAATTTTAAAAAAACTTGCATGAAAAAAGATAGGGATTGAGTCGAGGGCCTTGATTGAGAATGTCGATTGTGATTGTGAGGTGAGAATGATGATGAGTTGATAGAACTTGATAGTCTTGAGTCTCTATAAATGAACTCTAACAATTTGTCTATTCGATTGTCCCTAACAATTGTTCTAAGCCTTGAGCTATTGATTGAGATGTTGATTGATGAGATGATTAAAGTCTCCGTGAGACTGATTGAAATATTGTGCCTTCATATAGCTGATTGAGATAATTTGATTGAGATAGCTTGATCGGATGGATTGTTTAATGAGCATTGAGTCATGGGAGGAGTATTGAGCACCAAAAGAGTAAGAGTTAATCCAACTCACACTAGTCAAACTACATACCCAAGCATAGTTGTTGATTAGGATTATCATACCACATTATGTTGATGTCCCCTCTTAATACAGTACCTGAAACGATAGAGGACTAGTTTGATTTGCTGGTGGTCCTTAGTGGATTCGATTCGTTCCCTACCTGGCAAGTATGGAACGGCTGTGGCAGCATTTGCGCTATTGTTGCACAATCACGGGATCTTAAGTGATTGTCGTCGGATAAGAAAAACTCCCTGAAAGTTCCCAAACTTAGTACTCTGAGTCGAGATGAGATGAAATGAGATGAGATGAGTTGACATGAGTCCTTCTGAGATGAGTTTTATTTGATTGATGAGGTTTGATGGGTTAGATGGGTCATTTGTCTATTCTTTATTCTTGCTTTAGATAGACACTTGACATGTTGAATGTTATTATTCTGAGTTGATTGTTGTTTCTATATTATTCTACCTGTTTCAGTTTCATTCAGCTATTTTACACACCAGTATATTCCAATTATTAATGTCCCCTTTTTGACTGCATCATTTTATGATGTAGATACACAGGATATAGGTCATCAGTAGGCCCATCGTTAAGGATCTTTGGAGTTTCAGCAGATTGGTGAGCCTCCCCTACTTCGGAGATTCATTACTCTACTTTCATCTTGCTTTAGGGTTAGATTTCCAGAGCTTTTATTTTGATTGAGGTAGCTATGGGTCTATCATCGGTACCACCTAATAGTGATAGAGGCTGCATAGGCTAGTGTCGGATGTTGATGTTGAGACTTATGAGATAGTTCTTTCTACTAGCCTTTTATTATAATATTATTTGAGACTAGATGATGAGATGTACCCATTTATTCTCCTTTATCTTCTGCTGATTAGTAAGATTGTTGATTGAATGAATGTGATGAGGCCAAGTGGTTCGCTTGGGGACTAGCAATAATATCTAGGTGTTGGCCATGTCTTGGGTTCCCTCCCAAGGCATGACAAACTTGGTATCAGAGCACGAGTTCAAGTGTCCTAGGGAGTCTATGAAGCCGTGTCTATTAGAGTCTTATTTATAGGTGTTTTTCCGACCACATTTTATATATAGAAGGCTATAGGACATTAGAAATTGTCTCACTTCTTTCTTATTCCAAATTTGTCCGATAGAGTTAAACTCCATGAAAACTCTCTTTTGATTTGTGTGTTGCTCTAAACCTTTCGACTATGCCTCATTCATGAGGTGACAGAGGCAGTAATGTTCAAACCCTTACCAATGAGATCTCTCCCCTCCCCCCAGAATAAGTAATTAGAATATTAGAGAGACTGCACCAGGCTTGAGAGAAACCGATTGGTGTGCTATGTTGATTGACTAGAAAGAGTGCATTTTTGCTCATATGAATCATGCATTTGAGTTAGCTCTAGATGTACCCAAACCCCATTTTTCAAAACTTACTCTTGATGTTACCCATGAGAGCGAAAGTTAGGTCTCTATAAAGTTTAGTGTTACCACTTAAGAGTAAGATGTGAGGTCTTATACCACCCTGAGTAGACCTGTCATTCAAGAGCTAGAATGATGATAATAGAAGAAAAGGACAAGATAGTGAGACTGATAGTTGATTGGGGCTTGTAATTAGAGATATATACCTATTAGGTAAGTAATGAGATGACAAGTTGATTGCCATGAGTTTGATGAAAAAGTGATGAGTACCTTATGATTGTTATGATGAGGTATAGAGAGGGAGAGAGGGAGAGAGGGAGAGAGTTAGTGTCAGGATGTGATAGCGCGTGCTCAAACTAGAAGGAAGTTTATGTTTATGTATTGTAGTATTCATATTATTGAGGGTGGAACGTAGATGTTGAATATGGGGAAACAGAGCACTTTTGAAGTGATAGATCAAAACTAGGCTTATGAATTTTAAGTGAGAGTTCATGAGATTCATTGAGCTATGAGCCTTAGTTAGATAAGGAGATAAGACTTAATAGGTGAGTTGTACTGAGTTGTAAGGAAAGTGATACTATGGGCATACAAGTGCCCTTTAGGTAAGATGAGTGTAACGAGGATAACTCAATAGATAGGAAGAGACTTGAGATGTGTACCCATGATTGTGTAAATATCTCTGAAGCTCTACGCTATGACTGCTATAAGAATCTTGATAGTATATTTGAGTTGTCAATATGGAGTAGGCTGATGTAAGCATTCCTTGTCATCTCGAGCAACTAAGTTGATTGGGGCGTATGGATAGAAGATGATGAGTTTTTCCATTATAGTCTAAGTCTTATACAAAAGCGTT
>JAPFFP010099597.1:0-19862 GCA_026153255.1 Solanum medicagineum | reverse complement strand
TTGAAGTCCTTATTACTTTGACAATATTTTCATGCATTAATTTTTAGATTTAGGATACTTTTTCCATCATGGGGTTTTTGACCTTTTTATCCTTTTCACCTATATTAATTGATTTTAGTGTCATTAGATTTGTTATATGATTGTGATGATATATTTGAATAGATTGTGGTGATTTAGATTATCGTGGGAGGAGAAAACTTGTGGATTTCACTTCATTCTAAACTTGTCTAAAGGCAAGTGAACTTATAACATTTTGTTAATTCTAATTGAACCTTGTATGCTCCTATGTGTGTGGAATTGAGTGTTTTGGGGTAGAATTGTATACTCATAGGCTTTGATCATGAGGTTTTGAATTGAGTACTTGTTCATGTTGTGAAATCTTGACTTGTGAATTAATTCTGGAATTGTGATACATGTGATAGTATGGATTATTTGATATTTATATCAAGATGGTGCTTCAATTGAAACTGTGATGATATTGAGAACTTATTAATATTATTGAAACTGTGATGATATTGAGATCATGATGACATTAAAACTGTGATGATTTTGAGAACTTGATGATATTGAAACTATGATGAGACTAAGATTGTGTGCATTGATTGCTGCAACCATGATATGAGTAAGGTAACATGTGGTATGGTGGTCGAGGTCTTTACATGTCGATGATTAGCCAAGGTTGCTTCCAATGAACCGAGGTAATATGGCGGCTTATATTGTGTCTAAGATCATTTTGGGTTGAGTGAGCATTGGCTGAGATCATTGCTGACAATGTTCACGAATACATAGTCCTTATTTGCCCCCCCATGGGTTCTGATCTGACACAGATATGATCATCGGATGTGTATCGAAGGATAGACATGCATCACAATTATTTGACATTGTATCGCATTATTTACATTTCATGGAATCCACTCCATCTGATATTATTCTCTGTTCATATTATTACGGTTTTCTATGAGAAATATGAATAGTTTGAAACTGTTTATGATAATGAATATCTACTATATCATTTAACTCTTTATATTCAGTTGGAAATTTTGGAATTGATGCTATGTGATGTATATTCATATATGTGTATATTGTAGTTTGGCGGTATGTGTTAGGAAGGATAAGAGTACTTATATTCTTCATTGCTTTACCTTAGGTTAGCTTTCAACACCATATATATTGCACATCTCAAAAATAAAAAAATGCTCAACCATTTTTTTCTTTGCAAATTTCTGAATATGACAAGTCTATACTTTATACTGATAGGTAAAAATGAACGATGATAATGTGTGTTTGGTACTCACCCTTGTTATGTTTTTGTAGGCTGTGAGCTGGATCCCTGTTGCTAGACTTCTTCACTACAAGACGAGCATTCAGATCACTTGCGAGTAGTTTCTTACATCTTTTGAAGGCCTTTGAGGATTCTATTTTATGTTTTTTTCTATTTGGGAACTAGACATTGAGACTTATATTCTATTGAGCATTCTATATCTAAAGGCCTGTACATGTAACACTAGTTCTAGGATTGTTGTAGTTTTGGCTTCCTTATGTTATCCATTGTATTAGAATGTTTTATCTTCGTGTTTTCATTATAATGTTAGGTTGTTTAGGTTTGGTCTGACTCAACTTGGTAGGTTAGGTCAGTGACATCAAACTCAGATTTCGATTTGTGAGATGTATGGAGACACATATACCTTCATGTGTGAACATGTTGCATCAACTAAATAATATTTGTTTCCTAATGGATTCAAAAATTTGACCTCATGTCTACAAAGAACCTCACTAAATATACAACTATCATGAGCTGCTCCTTCCCACTCATCTCATGCAAATGTAAAACATATATTAAAATGTACAATGGCAAGAAAATTTGAGTGAGATAACCTTTACATCCAACATGTAATGACCTTGCCAGTCACTTTTGAGCTTATCTATGAAGATTACTATTCTACCCATTCTTAAGTTGCTTTGGAAGTATTTTGAACTATCTTGGTTGTTGGAAATGGGATCTTGTCTTTTAAAAATGAAAAATATGAGTTTTACAATTTTGGAAGCCTAATTTGTTGAAATAAGTGACGTTTTGTATCATTCCGAGTTTTGGGTGTTGGAACGAAAATCTGTCGATTCCACTTGCTCCAGCATGTCGAATCTAGGAGAAGCTACAAACTAAATTTGGAGTTAACACGTGGATTTTTGACCCAAAGTTACATTTTAAGTTGATTTTGGAGCCTAAGTTTGACTTTGGTCAACATTCGAAATTCGAAAGCTTCTAATTTCGGATGATGAAATTAACTCTAGAAATGGTGTCGTTATAATTGTTGGAGTTTATAATGATAGTTTGGGTATTTTGTGTTTTAACTTGATTTAATGAGCTTTATCAAGAAACGTGTCAAGGAGACCTCGTAATCGAGTTCTGATAATTCTGTTGAGTTCGAAAAGCCATTTCATTGAGGGATACATCTATTTGTATGAATCAGGTTCTGAATGAACCTTGGGGTTCGTTCCGAGTTCGAAATTATAACTAGTTTGGAAAATCTGGTGCAGGTTATTTTGTTCTCTGTGTTTGCGGTCTTATTCTCTGCATTTGTGGAGGTCTATGCACTTTAAGCTTAATGTTCTAAGAAGCCTTCTCCACGTTCGCAAAGGTTCACCTACTTCTACTACGTGTTTGTGGATGACCTCTCCGCACACGTAAGCTCCCATTTACAGGATTGCTCCCATGTTCGTGGAGTACACTTTATGTCCGATCAGTTTAATACTGAGTCAAATAAAATGAACTACAGCAGGTCTAGCCAAATCAAAACTGAATCTAGGAGACAACATGTCTAGAAACCCTCAAACCATAACTGAGCCAACCAAGGAGATGAACAACGATAACCTGAACTAACCCAAGTGAAAAACATTGATACCATCTAACAAAAACTATGTAGGCTCATACCACAACTACCCTCAGTTGAGGCATAGTGTTGTAATATCTATTCATGTATATCAACAGTGCCTCATAAGCCTAGACGTTACACTGCGCACAATCTGATTAACCATGTGACAATAGAACCTAATTCACAATATCACATGATTACTGGTCGGTTATAGGTGGGTGTAAGGCCCTAGCCTGAATGGCCCCTGAGCCCTCACAAGCCTAGGAGGTACACCTACACACAATTAGGGTGTCAATAGGTGTATGGATCAAATAGGTGATTAGTCACGGGCCTCGCCAAACAATCACATGTCAATCGAGTCCTCGACCATGTGGCGGCACATGACACCCGATCCAAAATATACATGTGTAATGATGGGGTTTAATCCCCATGGGAGAAAGAATTCCCTTCGCATAAACAAATGTATCTCATCATAGAATGTCAATACGGTGCCTATCCCCCAAATGGAATCAACCGGGACCTCAACCCAAAATTTAATCAGCGAGGTCCACGACCCATAATCAATTGAGTCTTAAATCCAAAAACAATCGGTGTATCATATCTCTCTCTGAACAAATAGCAGTGTCTCAAACCTAGAGTGGAACCAAATCTCAGTCAGTGCTCGGTGCTCAAAATCTGCATTTGCCACATGGCATCATAGTCGCATCCACTAGGACACGAACCATGGGGACCATTACCCAAGACTCAAACTCACCAGACATGAACACTGATTCTCAAACAGTGACAGGGAGCATCATCTGGGACTCGGCTTTAACATTCTCTCTTATATATATATATAAGATAAGATAAGATTAATACTTATCATTAATTTTAATTTTCAGATATAATTGGCTTGTTTATTTATGGTGGAACAATGTATTGAAGAAAGACAGAACAGGAGAAGAGAGACAATAATTATAAATGAAAGGTATGTTAAAATTATATTAATATTTTCATAGAAAATGATATTATATGTGTCTTCATCCATCTTTTGGAGTTCAGCTTAACTATAAAATATATTATCTCCTTTACTTATAAACATTAATTTCAAGTAAACCGGATCTTGACTTTACGACTTATTAGGGAAAATGTTTATAAATTAAAGAAAATGACAGTATGTGATTAATTTTCCTACCTAATAGAGGAATGAAAACACATTATGACGATATAGCTTTTTTTAAAAATGAAAGATAATGAAACAACCTTTATCTATTGTGACGAGTTCTAGTTTACCAGTTTATTCTTTCATGGATAATTATTTACTATGTGTCTTAAAATAATATTGATATTATTTTGTATAAATATGTGTTTTGAATCTCATTATACACTGCGTGTGATAGTCTAGTTTTATTGAAAAAGTATAAGTATATGTAAATAATACATAAAAAAATTCTTCAAAATTTGACCTCCATTGATCGGTAAATTAAAAATCTATATTTATTTTTCACAATATCAACATCTTAAGGTTTCTATTCATTACATAATTTTATTTTAATTAATAAAATTCCATAACAATAGATTGGTATATTTCAATTATTATTTTCGTTAAATGATATTAACTTCTCAAAGTTGGTAGTTTTTAAATATTTATTTTAACATTAATTGATAAAATCAACCTCAAGAGGTTGATATTATAAAGTTGCCACATATATTAGTAAAAGTGACTTTTTAAAAAGAAATACCAACTTTCGGAGGTCTGTATCTTCTTTTGAAATAAGAATACTGACTTTCAGAGGTCGATAAAATTTTAGATGATATTTTCATACACCCACCCTCATACAAATAATTTCCCTCATTTTTTAGAAAAAGCCCTACACTAAATGAACTAAACCTTTTCTTACTCTGCGCTCTAGACTTCGTCTATGTCATGACCCATTCCTAGGGCCTAGATGTGACACGACGAATGGGGAACCCGAAGGAACTCCAAACAAGCCTTATTGGCATATCAATCACTAGAGTATGCGTTAGTTTGTTTGAATGTTCTAAAGATATCAGATGCAATGTAGCAAGACAAAAGCCAATATAGTCCAAAATGCATATTCATAAGCAATGGATAAGTACAATATCAATATGGCATGCATGGTCAATTCCTGAAGTAAAACGTGCTTGTAAATTATATAACTTGGAAAATATACATATATTACATGTATATGAAGAGATCATAGCAAACATAGACCAAGAAAGCTATTACTTGGAATCCAAGAAAGGCATGTCACCTAATTGTCAAGGTGATTGAGGTATCCACCCCTCAACATGGTGATTGGGAATGTCACCTCTCAACAAGGTGGTCGAGGTATCCACCCCTCAACGTGGTGATTGGGAGTCTTATTCCCCAACAACGTGTCCAAGGTATCCACCCCTCAACGTTGTGATTGGGCATGTCACCCCCCAACAAGGTGGTCGAGGTATCCACCCCTCAACATGGTGATTGGGCATGTAACCCCCCAACAAGGTGGTTAAGGCATGTCACCCCCTCAAAAAGGTGATTGGGCATGTCACCCCCCAACAAGGTGTGGTCTACTTGCAACACTAAAGATATTTTTTATGAATTTAATGTATAGATGCAATCCCTTAATAATCATAAAGTCACTTAGCTTATAAACCATGTAGTAGATCATCAATAACTTTGAGAATCCTTGTCAAGACATTTTTTCAAACACTTGGTAGGTTCATAATACTTCTTCTAAATCCTGCAATTCAAGAGTGAAGTAATATGGAAAAACTCAATGTAAATCAACCCACCAAAACATAGTAAAATCCTCAATTAAGATACCTTGAAATCCATCATCGAATCTCATAATAGATCATAGTTTCATGGCTATGAACATGTATAGTCTCAATGGACAAAATCAATTCATAGTATAGGTTTGAATTAGATAAAGATGCATAATCAATCAACATTTGATAAACCCCAAAATAATTGGTAAAACGATCTATATTAAGAGATCCCATTAATGATACAACTTGGAAATATGTAACTTTCATAAAAAGAAGAATTGGGCTCCATGGGTTAAAGGACCCAATGGATGAAACCCACATACCACAAACTTGGGTTTTATGAACTTGAAGAGAACTTGGGACTTGAAGAGAATCCTTAAGTTCCAAAGATAGGCTTGAAATCCTTGAAATTTGAATGAGATATTTGGTTAAGTCTTAGAGAGGGTTTTGAGAGGGTCTTGAGTGATATAGACTTGAGAAATAGCGAAGTATAGTTGTTTTCACGTATAAGTGGGCATACAGCTATGACCCCAATATCCTTGGCCGATATAAAAAAGCCAAGGAAAAACTTACACTGCTTTGCCTCCTTGGCGCGATGCAGACCCATCTCACAGGCTCAGTATGTACTGCTCCAAGCCCCTGGAGTGCACGACGCGGACAATAACTAGATAAGAAAAATTAGCGTAAAGTATTTTTCGCTATGGGTCCTCTAAAATTGGGGTTATACCCCTTTCCCATAACTTTTGCCCCCTTTTTGAGAATCTAAAGTCAGATTTTTGATATTACACACACATTTGAGGATATATGAAAATTACGATTATTGTCATTTCTGAAGCGCATTTTTGGGGTATTTGAAACGCCCCAGAAATGTGTCTTGGAAATGCCCATAATCCTAATTTTCATATATCTCAAAAACCATGCATGATATCAAAAATATGACTTCATATTCTTGATTAGGAGGCAAAATTGAGTGGAGGTAGTTATAACCTAGATTTTAGAAGATCTGTAGCGAAAAATGATTTTAGTTAAAATTTTTGAAAAATAGTGCGGGGCCACGACACCTCCCCGATGCAGACCCATCGCGGAGTAGTATTTGCGCTTCTGAATTTCCAATTTTGACCCTAAGACATTGGTTTCATGGCCCCATTCCCACCTATGCGTAAAAACACCTATACTTAGCCATTTTCAATCTTATATCACTCAAGACACTCTCAAAACCCTTTCTAACACTTAACCAAATATTTCATTCAAATTCAAGTAACTCAAGCATTATTCTTGATCTCAAGAACTCCATTCAGCTCCAAGTTTTCATTCAATTTTAGATCAAGGAAAACCTAAAGTCAAGGTATGCGTGTTTCAACCATTGGGTCCTTACACCATGGTGCACAATCTTTCTTTTTATTAAAATTGCATGTCTTCAAGTTTTATTATCTATCTGTATATTATATTATGGTTATAAGCATGAAATATGTTGGGGTTTTATGAAATGTTGATTAAATATGTCTGTCTATCTATCTCAAGCTTATGCTATGAGTTGATTTTGGTGATTGAGACTTTGTATATTTTGAGTTATGCAACTATGATCTATTATGAGATTTGATGATGGATTTCAAGGTATCTCACATGAGGTTTTGCAACATGTTTGTGGGTTGATTTGAATTGAGTTTTCTCACATGATTTTACTCTTGAATTGTATGATTTTGAACAAGCATTACATACCCACCAAGTGTTTGGTAAAGTATCTTGACAAGAATTCTCAAGTTTTCCTATGACCTATTGCATGATTTTCACAAGCCACAATTGTATGATCTGATCTTATGCAAATACCTTATACTCATATGAAGGGGTTATGAACTATGTGTTATACCTCACCCCCATATGAGATTTATTGTTATGTACCACATGTTGGGGTTATTAACTATGTGGTACGCCGCACCCTCATGTGCGATTCAGTATTTTGTATTATCTCATGCTTACATGTAATGGTTATGATCTATGCTACTCCTCTACCCTCATGTACCACCCATTACCTTCTAGAAAGGGTTATTACCATGCTATATCCCTCACCCTCTAATACAAAGTAGTTGGATGATCCATTCATGTTACTTTATTGTGTTAAACAAGGTATGCAAGTACGATTATTCTTAAGCATGTTTCATCCAACACATTGATTACACATGGGATATTGAGCTTATGTTCATGGATTATGATTAAGCATCTTGTTATTATGGCTTATGATTCTTGTTGTGTTGCATCCCACATACTTAGTACATTCAAATGTACTAATGTATACTTTATGGCTATATGATATTACCATGTAGGGACTAGAGCTTTATTCTTTCATCCTCCATCTCTACGTGGCTAGTTGGTTCTTGTGAAGAATCTAGTTAGTGAGTTCTCAAGTCCAAGGGCGATAGCTATGCTCTTTCATGCTTCATATATTCTTGTTCTTATGTTGGATACTTGTTAAATAAGGGTGAGCTTGCAAAGTGTCTTGGCCACCGCTCCAATCTATGTTAGAGGTGTCGTTGGATATTATGTCATAATTTGATTATGTTATTGAAGCTTTACTCTTTTTACTCTATTATTAGTATGAATTGTTTCCCTTAGTCCCCTTCCCTTTTCATTTATTTTACTCTTGTGTTTGTTTAAGTTGCTTCTGCAACAAAAGATGTGTACGCGATATGCTAAGAAACTTGTTTGGGTTGTCTTTGGGCCTCCCATTTGCCATGTCATGTCTAGGCCCTAGGCTTGGGTAATGACAAACTTAGTATCAGAGAACTAGGTTGTCAATGGTCCTCAGAATCCAACACACCTTGTCAATTAGATTCTTATTCATGGATGTAAAGTGCGCCACAACTATGATTGGGAGGCTATGAGGCATTTTAGGAAATGTTTCACTTCTTCATGGTCTATATCGTTCAGTAGGTGTAAATATAAGGATTTCCCCTAATGAATTCTCTTTTCTCTTTTAGATCATGCCACTACAAAGAGGAAGACCAAGGAGGGCACGTACTCTTGGGGGGTAACCAGCTTACCATACCCCTCAAGCTCCTCAAGATGGAGGAGATACCGAAGTTGAGTTATATAGTGCAATTACTATGTTGGTCCAAGCAATGACCAACCAATTGAATCAAGGGGACCAAGTTCCTCATACTCATACTCTTGCCTCAAGAGTGAGGGACTTCACTAGGATGAATCCTCTGGAGTTTCAGGGGTCCAAGGCGGAGGAAGACCCCCAAGAGTTCATACATGAGTTGTATAAGCTGCTATCCATCATTGGTGTAAGTTCGGAGGAAAAGGTTGATCTAGCGGCCTATCAACTAAAAGGGGTAGCTCAAATTTTGTTTGTCCAATGGAAGGTGGAGAGGGAAAATCATGATGCTATTCCTTGGGAGAAGTTCAAAGCCGCCTTCCTCAACCGATTATACCCTATAGAGTTAAGAGAGGCTAAAATAATGGAATTTATGAACCTTAGGAAAGGTTCCATGAGTGTGAGGGACTATGCCTTGAAGTTCAACAAGATTTCCAAGTATGTTCCACATTTGGTGGCCGACCCTAGATCAAGGATGAACAAGTTTGTGCCGAGAGTATCCGATTTGGTGAATGAAGAGTGTAGTATTGCCATGCTAGTGGGTGATATGGACTTGTCCAAGCTCATGACATGTGACAAAAAACTTGAGGGAGAGAATCATAGGAAGAGAAGAACTGGGGAGTCCAGGTCACAAATTTCAAGGCCAAGGGTCCTCTAGTGCTCCAAACAAGAGGTTTGCTAACAATTGGGTGCTTAGAACAAGGGTCCAAGGTGGCAATGGTGGGGTGCATTTTCCAAAATGCCAAAAATATGAGAAGAATCATCATGGAAAATGCTTGAAGGATTCAAATGCATGTTATGTGTGTGGAAGAGTAGGCCATAAGCTTATTGGTTACCCTTATGTTCGAAACAAGGGCAAGGATGGTCATCCTTAAAGTCAAGGTGGTTATGTTGATCAAGGGGCTCAAGGTGGGCAACAAGGGGGTACTCCACGAATAATCGATTCTATGCTCTTCAAGGGTGGTAAGGAGGGGATGAGGTGCCCAATGTTGTTACCGGTATGTTAATGGTCCTTGATTTTGATGTGCTTGCTTTCATGGATCGGAGAACCACTATTCATTCATTATTCCTTTTGTTTCTAGTAAGTTTCATGTGTTTCGAATTGTTATGTGAACCCTTATAGTGTCTACCCCCGTTAGTGAGTCCATTGTTGCTAGATCTACAGCCATTTGCATGAAGTCTTGTCTTGTTATTTGTTGAGCTTGGCCTTGTGGGTTAGGAGGTCTTGGGGTAGTTTGGTTACATGCATGTCATGCTTCCATTGATTATGGAACCCATTGAGTTAGTTTCTAATTCCATAATGAATCCATACTTGAGTGGGAAGTTGTGAAATAGTAGTTGAGGATAGATTCACTTCTTGTCTTAAGGCCCAAATTGATCTCGTAAGGGTTGGGGGATGTTGAGTCTAAAGTCCTCCCTATTGAGTCAGTTTTGGACGTCAATGAGTGTCTTGATGTCCTTCTCGGTATTTTAGATTTGTGGTAACGTCTTTTTCTTGACCAATGCCTCGACTATATTTGTGGATCTCATGAATAGCGTCTTTAAACCCTACCTTGATAGGTGTGTGGTAGTTTTTTGGATGCTAACTTGATTTCTTTCCTGTGTGAAGAAGCTTGTGAGTCATTCAAGGGTGATGTTGCAAATCTTGAGGGATGAGAGGTTGATTGTTAAATATGATTAGTGTGAATTTGGATAACAAAAAGGTGGTTAGAGAAGTACACTAGTTGGCTAGGTTGGGAACGAGGTGGGATGAAGTTGAGAATGATAGTGTAGTAGTTTTGATAGTTCCAAATCTTCTTGGGTTTAAGAGGTCAAGATAGAGCAAAACCATGATCCCGCCTTGCTAGACTTTAATGCTTAGGTGGAAGATGGTGAACTGGAGGTTTTCTCCCGAGGGGGGAGATTGTGTCCTTAGGTACAAAGATAGTATGTGTGCTTGTGTTGCTGATTGGTTTCACTTGGAAGTCCCACCCATGAATGTTGTGATACGGCTTGGCAAGAAAGGGGATTGAGCCTAAGGTTTGTGGGTCCTTATAGACTGTTGAGGAGAATTGGTAAAGTTGCTTATGAATTGGAATTGCCTGAGGAAATGGATATGGTGCATCTGGTATTTCATGTATCTACGTTGAGGAGATGTGTTTGTAACCCAACTGCTATAGAACTCTTTGAGGTTGTTGGCCTTGTGGAGGATGGGTTGACCTATGAGGAGGTCCCGGTGGAGATATTGGATGTACATGTGGAAAGGTTGAGGAAAAAAGATGTAGCACCCATCAAGGTTCTTTGGAGGAATCAACAAGTTCAAAGCGTCACTCGGGAAGCCGGAGCGGATATGAAGAAGCGATATTGTCAGAACCCAATCTAGGGCCTAGATGTGACACGCCAAATGAGGAACCCAAAGGGACCCCAAACAAGCCTCATAACTTGTCATTACACATCATTGGTTGCGGAAGCAATAAACCAAGCGTCAAGAGATAATAAAATGAGACAACCGGGGCTAAGGGAAAACATTCTCATATCATAGACATCAAGAACAATAGAATCAAGGCTCTTAGCATAGATATATAACGTGTCCAACAAACACCTCTAATAAATAGATAAGAGCGGGGGCCAAGGCAAAGCAACCAAGATCACCATCATAGCTAAAATAGAACATGAGGAAAAATGTCTCAATACATAATAAGATAAACATAGATTAAGGTCCTCGAAGTGGAGGACTCACCAACTAGCTTGAGTAATATCGAACTAGCCACGTGGAGGTGGAGGATGATCAACTTTGCCTCCGTTTCCTACATGGTGATATCATGTAGGCAAGAGTATACGTTAGTACGTTTGAATGTACTAAGTATATAGGATGCAATGCAAAAAGAATTAGGCATTATAGTCAAGATGCGTAACAATAGGCAATAGACAATATAATAATGACATGTATGATCAATGCATAATTATGTAAAACATGCTTAAGTAGCTCATGCTCAGATAGGATATCATATGTGTAGAAGAGACCAAGCTAGATTTTCAAGGTACAAAACCCTTGATAGTTGATGATTGTTTTACCCCATCACCCTGGCAATGTGGTAGAAACACCTCACATGGTTGATAATAACCATACCATATCGCTACGGTGGCGAAGTACAAACCCCTCACATGGTTGATGAGTACAAATCCCCACCTCGGTTACCCAGGCTCTTCTCCCCTGGATCGGGTATGATGAAATACTTTATATAGAGTATATCATATACATAAGATCATTTCAACATCATATAGTCAATCATATCATATCTCATGCTTTGGACCTTCAGCAACTCAAGAAACCACATCAGGATATTTTATCAAACATTTAGACGGTATGTAATGGTAGTATAAAACCATGAAATATAGAGATGAAATCATGCAAGAAAAAACATTGTAAAACCATCAATCAACACCTTGCAACACCCTTAAGCAACATACATCAAGACCCCTCATAAATTCTTATACTAGGTCAAAGATTTATACCTTAAAACATAGCAAAAAAGTCACAATTTCACATTGCTTTAACATAGTGTGCAATGAATTTCATAATAAGAAACATCCATTTGTAAATCAATTTTAAATTATGCAATTTGAGTAAAAGGAGGCTTGGGTATCATGGGTGAAAGGAACCCATGAAAGAACCCACATACCTTAGCTTGGGGATGAACTTAGTGAAGATTGGAGATGGAGACTTGAAGCTTGAAGAAGAACCTTAAAGGAAAACTTAAGTTCTGGATGAGAGTTTGAGACTTGAATTTGGGGAGTAAAAATATGGCTAAGTGTTTGAGTAAGTATTGGGAAATGTTTAGGATGATATGAGGGTGAAATAAGGCTAAGTATAGGTAAACACACGTTTGGGAACACTTAGTCCTAAGACTTAGAAGTCTTGGACCGAACTACAAAAAATAGACACTTTCTAACACAGAGGCGCGTCGCGTGGTGGTCGCGGATTCCTCTTTGGAATTCGCACCTTGAAAAATTATAATTTCATATCTTTCGCTCTTAGATTGATGTTATACCTTTTTTGACCTAATTTTGACCCACTGAACAAGAATATGAAGCAAGATATTTGATATCGTGCACAGATTTTGACATATATGGAATTTAAAATTCTGGGCATTTCGAGGCACATTTTTTGGTACTTTTTGGGGTCGTTTCTATATCTCCCCCTTTGAAACATTCATCCCTGAATATAAAAGAGACGTACAAGATAAGAGTGATCATAAGCATATCAGCCCCAATAAGAATGCACTATTACATTTAAAACACCATTTTCAAAACCTCAACATAAGTGTAAAATCATCATAAACTTGCCAACTTAAACATGAAGTCATATGTATGGCATAGGGGCTGAAATACAAGACATGAAATCACAAAGGGGACTTAGAATTGGTACGTTAGGCTTGAGTAGTGTGGAAAAGATAATGATACCGCGTTTGCATGTCCGCTTCGGGCTCCGAAGTAGAACTTTTGATTTGTTGGTTTCTCCAAAGGACCTTAACAGATGTCACCTCCTTGTTCCTCAATCTCTTTACTTGCCTATCTAAATCTGAACTGAAACCTCCTCATAGGTCAAGTTATCCTCAACAACACCCAGAACATCAAGATGCACAATAATATTAGGATCACCAACATATTTTCTCAACATAGAGACATGGAACACCAGATGAACCAAATTCATTTCACTAGGCAACTTCAATTCATAAGCTACGTTGCCAACCCTCATCAAAACCTCATAAGGACCAATATATCTTGGACTCTACTTACCCTTTTTAAGAAAATGGACCATACCTTTCATTGGAAAAACATTCAAATACACCCAATCACCCACTTTGAATTCATGGTCTCTTCTTCTCACATTGGCATAAGATTTTTTACGACTTTTGGCCATCTTCAACCTTTCTCTAATCATCCTAACCTTCTCAAGAGCCTATATAACAAGATTCGGTCCCAATAAATCCACCTCTCCAACCTCAAAACAACCAACCGGTGATCTATAATGTCTCCCATAAAGAGCCTCAAAAGGAGTCATATTGATGCTCGCGTGATGGTCAATCAGAGGAAGGTGGTCATCCCAATTACCCCTCAATGCCAACACCCAAGTCATTAGTATATCCTCAAGTGTTTGAATGAATTTTTTGGCTTGGCCATCCTTCTGGGGGTGAAAGGTCGTACTAAGGCGAACTTTTGTACCAAGAACCCTTTGAAAGAACCTCCAAAAGTGTGAAGTAAATTGTGAAACACGATCCGATATGATGGATAAAGGAACCCCATGCAACCTTACTAACCCATGGATGTACAACCTTGCATACTCTTCAGCTCCATATGTTGTCTTAACCAGTCGAACGTGGGCCGATTTAGTCATCCTATCAATCACCGCCCATATGCAATCAAAATGATTCCTAGTTTTGGGCAATCGAACCACAAAATCCGTATTAATTACGTCCCACTTACAAGTAGGAATCTCTATGTCTTGGGTTAGGCCACCCAGCTTTTGATCATCGGCTTTGATTTGTTGACAACGATGGCAACCGGAAGCGAACATGACAATGTCCCTCTTCATGCCTTCCCACCAATACACATCTCTCAACTACTTATACATTTTGGTGGAACCAGGGTGGATAGAATAAGAAGAATTGTGGGCCTCATCAAGAATCTTCTCTCTCAAACCATCAACTCAAGGCACACACAACCGACCTTAGTACCTAAGGGCCCCATCTCCCCCTTGGGAGAAAATTTGCCCTCTTTCACCAAGGCCATCCATTCAAGCAAGGAGGAGTCAAGATCTTGTTTTGCTATCACCTCCTCAACCAATAAAGATTCAGACCCATCAACAACAACTGCACCATCATCACCAACCTCTTCCAGCCTAACTCCCAATCTAGCCAATTGGTGCACCTCCATAGCCATCTCCCTACCACAATCAACATGGGCTAAGCTACCCAAAGACACCCTACTCAAAGCATCCGCCACCATATTTGTCTTATCGGGATGATAGTGCATAATCGTAGCATAGACGTTAAGAAGTTCTAACCATCTCCTTTGCCTCAAGTTGAGATCACTTTGAGTGAAGACATATTGGAGGCTCTTATGATCCGTGAAAACATCCACATGCACCCCATACTAGTAGTGACGCCAAATCTTTAATGCAAACACAACAGCGGCTAACTCTAGATCATGGGTAGGGTAGCTCCTTTTATGTACCTTGATTTGTCTTGAAGCATAAGCTATGACCTTACTATTTTGCATCAACACACAGCCCAAACCTACCTGGGAAGCATCACAATACACCACAAATCCCTCAAGCCAATCTAGTAGTGACAATATAGGAGTGCACACAAGCTTGTCTTTCAATGTTTGTAAGCTCCTCTCACACTCATCAGTCCACACAAACTTAACCTTCTTTTGTGACAATATTTTCATAGGGAAGCAATGGAGGAGAACCCACTCACAAACCTTCTATAATAACCCACTAGGCCTAAGAAGCTCCTAATATCTAATGGGGTCAATGGTCTAGGTTAATTTCTAATCACATCGGTTTTCTTAGGATCCACTTTTATACCATCCCCCGACACCACATGACCCATGAATGCAACCTCCTTCAACCAAAATTCACACTTATCATATTTGACATACAATTTATCCTCCCTTAATATTTGCAACACAACCCTGAAATAACCCATATGCTCCTCCCTACTATGTGAATAAATCAAAATATCATCAATGAAAACCACAATAAACGAATCAAGGTAAGGTTTGAAGACCCTGTTCATTAGGTCCATGAAGATGGCCGGTGCATTAGCCAACCCAAATGACATCACATCAAACTCATAATGCCCATAACTAGTCCAGAAGACCGTCTTGGGAATATCACATTTCCTTACCCTACTTGATGATACCCGGACCGAAGATCAATCTTACAAAAGAAGCTAGGCCCTTGCAATTGGTCGAACAAATCATCAATCCTTGAAGAGGATACCTATTGTTGCTGGTGACCCTATGGAGTTGCTGGTAGTCAATACACATTCTATGGGGCTCATATTTCTTTTTCACAAACAACACCAGAGCACCCCAAGGTGATTGGATAGGTTTAATAAATCCATTCTCCAACAAATCTTTCAATTGTTCCTTTAACTCCGTCTGGGTCATATGGTAAGGGGGAATAGAGATAGGTTGAGTATCAAGGAGGAGGTATATACCAATGTCTATTTCCCTTTTGGGAGGAACACTGGAAAGTTCATCTGGGAAGATATCAAGAAACTCATTTACAACTAGAACCAACTCTATGGAAAGGGCTTTAGACTCCACATCTCTAACCCTCACAAGATGATAAAGACACCCTTTAGAGATCAACTTATTGGCTATAATGCATGAAATGAATCTACCCTTGACCACCACATCTTGACTTCCCCACTCAAGGAAAAGTTCATTAGGGAATTTAAACTTGACCCTACAGTTTCTACAATCAATAGAAGCATAGTAGGCATGCAACCAATCCCTCCCAAGAATGACATCAAAATCAACCATGTCTAATTTAACAAGATCCCAAGGCAACAACTTATGCAAAATGCAAATAGGACAACTCGTATAAACTTTCCTAGCAACAATAGAGGCACCAATAGGACTAGAACTTCATATGAGTCATGCAGCAACTCGGGGTCAACATGGAACTTTTTAGCAATAAAAACGGTGACAAAGGAGAGAGTGGCACCCGGGTCAATTAAAGCATATACATTAAAGTCAAAGATTTTCAATATACCATTAACAACATCGGGAACCTCACCAACCCTTTGCCTCCCATGTAGTGCATAAAAATAGTTGTGCCTTGGACCACGACCTTGAGGACCACCTCTACCCAATGGGACAACATATACACCCCAGCCCTTGCCACAATTTCTTAGACAATCTACCTTTTTGTGACCACGCTCCCCACATTCATAGCATGCATTAGAGCCCTTCAAACATGGCTCTCCATGGCTCCTTCCACATTTAGGGCACACATCAATAGGAGACACCCCACTAACACCTTGAGGCCTAGGGAAGTCATTGGCAAACCCCCTATTAGTAGCATGAGAATGCCTTTGGCCTTGACAAAATTTAGCACCCTTTTGAAATTTACCCTCAAATCGGCCCCTCTTGGCCTCATGCCCCCTTCTCTTTCTCAATTTTTCCTCCTTCATTTGCTCAACATAAGTCATCAACCGAGACAAGTCCATGTAACTAATTAGCATGACGGACCGATATTCTTCACTTACCAAGTCAGAGACCCCATCACGAATTTATTCATCCTAGATCTAGGATCGACCACCAATTGAGGAGCATACTTTGAAAGTTGGTAAACTTGAGGGTATACTCCCTCACACTCATAGCACCTTGTTTCAAGTTCATGAACGCTACCATCTTAGTTTTCCTAAGCTCAAGAGGGAAAAAGTGATTAAGGAAAGCCAATTTGAACTCCTCCCAAAGCACCACATTACCAATTCCTTTCTCACTCTTACATTGATCATATCATATTTGGGCTACCCCTTTGAGTTGGTACGCCGCCAACTCTGCCTTTTCATTCGGCCCAACACCCATGATATTCAAGATCTTGCAGACCTCATCAATGAACTCTTGTGGATCTTCATCCACCATTAACCTATAGAATAACAGAGGATTCATCCTCATGAAGTCTCTTACCCTAGCTCCTGGTGTAGTAGCATGAGGGGCTTGGTCCCCTTGATTTTCTTGGTCGGCCACAACTTGGGCAAGCATAGTGAGAGCGTCCCAGAGCTCACCATTGGTAGGTAGCTCCTCAAGAGTTTGGGCCCTTCTTCCTAGAGTGTTTAGCATGATCTAGCATAGCAAAGAACAATCACTAGGGGGAAAAACTCACTACAACTCTATAGCACAACGTACATTATGAAGAAGGGAAACATTTCCTAAAATGTCTCATAGCCTCCTATGTCATAGTCATGGTGCACTTAATAACCATGAATAGGACTCTAATCGATGCGGTGTGTTGGACTCCGAGTATCTATCAACCTAGTGCTCTGATACCAAGTTTTTCACGTTACAAGCCTAGGGCCTAGACGTGAGACGACAAATGGGGAACCCAAAGGGACCCCAAACAAGCCTCTTAACTTGTCATTACACATCATTGGTCGTGGAAGCAATAAAACAAGCATCAAGAGATAATAAAGTGGGACAACAGTGTCTAAGGCAAAACACTCTCAGATCATAGACATCAAGAACAATAGAGTCCTGGCTCTTAGCATAGATACATAACATGTCCAACAAAAGCATCTAATATATAGATAAGAGCGCGGGCCAAGACAAGGCAACCGGGCTCACCCTCATAGTCAAAATAGAACATAAGGAAGAATGTCTCAATACATAATAAGAGTAATATAGACTAAGGTCCCTGAAGTGGAGGACTCATCAACTAGCTTGAATAGTATTGAACTAGCCACATGGATGTAGAGGATGATTAGCTTGAGCTATGGTTCCTACATGGTGATATAATGTAGGTAAGAGTATGCCTTCGAGTGTTTGAATGTACTCAGTATGTAGGAATGCAATGCAACAAGAATTAGGCATTATAGTTAAAATGTGTAACCATAGGCAATAGGCATAATATAACAATATGACATGTATTATCAATGCATAATTAAGTAAAACATGCTTAAGTAGCTCATGCTCATATAGGATATCATATGTGTAGAAGAGACAAAGCTAGATTTTCAAGGTACAAACATCTTGGTGGTTGATGATGGTTTCTCCCCATCACCCTGGCGGTGTGGTACAAACCTCTCAAATAGTTGATGATAATCACACCTAATTACCACCGTGTCGAAGTACAAACCCCTAACATGGTTGATGAGTACAAACCCCCACCTCGATTACCCGGGCTCTTGTCCTCTCGGATCGGGTATGGTCTAATGCAACACTTTATACATTGTATATCATATACATAAGCTCATAATCATATAGTCAATCATATCATATCTCATGCTTTGGACCTTCAACTCCTCAAGAAACCATATCAGGACATTTTATCAAACATTTAGAGGGTGTGTAATGCAAGTATAAAACCATGAAATTTTGAGATAAGATTGTGCAAGAAAATCTATTTTGAAACCATCAATCAACACCTTGTAACACCCTCAAGCAACATGCATCAAAAACCCTCATCAATTCTTAAAATAGGTCAAAGATTTATAGCTTAAAAAATAGCAAAATAGTCACAATTTCACATGGCTTGAACATAGTGTGCAGTGAATTTCATAATAAGCAAGACCCATTTGTAAATAAACTTTAAATAATGCAATTTGAGTAAAAGGAGGATTGTGTATCATGGGTTAAAGGAACCCATGAAAGAAACCCACATACCATAGCTTGGGGATGAACTTGACGAAGATTGGAGATGGAGACTTGAAGATTGAAGAAGAACCTTAAAGAAAAACCTTAGTTCTGGATGAGGGTTTGAGACTTGAATTTGGGGAGTAAAAATATAGCTAAGTGTTTGAATGAGTATTGAAAAATGTTTAGGATGATATGAGGGTGAAATAAGGCTAAGTATAAGTAAAAACATGTTTGGGACATTTACGCCCAAGACTTAGAAGTCTTGGAACAAACTAACATAAACAGACACTTTCTAACACAGAGGCGCGTCACATTGGGGTCGCGAATTCCTCTCTGGAATTCACAACTTGAAAAACTATAATTGCTAATTTTTCGATCTTAAATTAGGTTTAGACACTCCCCCACCTAATTTTGACCCCCTGAACTAGAGTATCAAGCCAAATATTTGATATCGTGCACAGATTTTGAGATATATGAAATTTGAAATTTTTTGCATTCCGAGGCACATTTTAGGACACTTTTTGGGGTTGTTTCAAATATCCATACCGCTTTCACTCTATGCATGCTTAAGATAGCAAACTATGTCCATTCTATGATTTCAAGTCTTAAGTTTCAACCCTCAAATCATGTCGCATTCATTTATGTTTATAGTAACACGTTTATGGTGATTATTGACATTCATGTCGAGAATTATTAAAATGATGTTTAAATGTAATTGTTGGATTCGTGTCGGGCTGAACTCTTCATTATTGCTTCTCTTATATATGATTCTTTGACATTCGGGA
>JAPFFP010099586.1:0-66513 GCA_026153255.1 Solanum medicagineum | reverse complement strand
TGAATTTTGCCAAAGCCTTTGAGTTAGTTGTTGCTAACTCTTTCTTCCCGAAGAGGGAGAATCACTTGATTACCTTCCATAGTAAGATAGCTAAACTCTGATTGATTACTTACTCATCTGGAAGGGCGATAGAAGCCTTTGTAAGAATTGTAAGGTTATTCCAAGTAAAAATATCTCCACTCAACATAAGCTCCTAGTGATGGACTTAGAAATTAAGAGAAAAAAGAATAAGAAGGCTACTTATGCCCAATTGAGGATTAGATGGGGAAGCCTGACTCGAGAGATGGGAGACAAGTTGAGTAGTTTAGGAGCTTGGGGGAGTAGCGGAGATTGTGAACAATATGTGGGACACTATTGCTTATTGCATTAAAAAAGTAGCTACCGGTGTATTAGGGGTTTCGAGAGGGACTTTTGGTGGACGTTAGGGTGATTGGTAATGGAATGGAGAAGTTCAAAGCAAAGTGAAAGCTAAGAAGGTTGTTTATACTGAGTGGTTGGAGTGTAGGGATGAGGATGAAAAATCAAGGCTAAAGGATATCTATAAGACGACGAAGGCAGAAGCGAAGACATCGGTGACAACAACATTTGATCACCTATATGTAGAGCTAAGTGATAAAGGTGGGGACAAGATATTGTATAGGCTCACTAAAGTAAGAGAGAGGAAATATCACGACTTGGACCAAGTGAAGTGCATTAAGGATGAGAAGGGTGAGGTGTCGGTGGATAAGACCTCCATAAAGCTAAGGTGGCAAACCTACTTCCATAAACTCCTAAATGAAAAAGGAGATAGAGATATTGAGCTGACGAGTTGTCACACTCTGATAGTCATCAAAATTTTGGTTATTACAGGGATTTCAGAGCTGAGAAGGTTAGACGTGCTATTAGTAAAATGAAGAGAGGGAGGGCGACCAGTCCTGATAAGAGTCCGGTGGAATTTTGGAAAGGCATGGTAAAGGATGGTGTAGAGTGGTTGATTAGGCTATTTAATGCCATTATGAAGACTGCTAAGATGCTCAATGAATGAAGGAGTACAATGGTCCCATTGTACAAGAACAAGGGGGATATTCAAAAATGTAACAACTATAGGGGTATCAAGTTGTTAAGCCACACTATGAAGATCTGGGAGAGAGTGGTGGAGAAGAGGGTAAGAAAAGAAGTATCTATTTAAGAGAATCGCTGCGGATTCATGCCGGGACAGTTGATTGCTGATGCAATTCATCTTTTTCGGAGATTAGTGGAGAAATATAGGGAAAGAAAGAAGGACCTTCATATGGTGTCCATTGATCTTGAGAAGGCATATGACAAAGTCCCGAGGGATGTCCTATGGAGATGTCTAGAGATGAAAGTGTTCCAATGGTGTATATTAGGGCGGGTAAAGGGCATGTAAGATGGAGCCAAAACTCAAGTAAGAACGGTGGGAGGAGACTTAGAGTATTTTCCTATTGAGATGGGAGTTCATCAAGGATCTGTGTTGAGCCCGTTTCTTTTTGCCTTTAGTACTGGATGAGCTGACACAGTCTATTCAGGAGGAGGTTCTATGGTGTATTTTATTTGCGAATGACATAGTACTGATTGATTAGACTCGAGCTCAAGTTAATGACAGATTGGATGTTTGGAGACAGACTTTGAAATCTAAAGGGTTCAAACTGAGCAGGACCAAAACAGAATACTTGGAGTGCAAATTTAGTGTTTTAAGGGATGAAGCAGACTTTAATGTAAGACTTGACACTTAATCTGTTCCCAAGAGAGATAGCTTTAAATATCTTGGGTCCATTATCTAGAGTAGCGGTAATATTAACGATGATGTCACACACCATATTGGGGCAGCATGGATGAAATTGAGGCTTGCCTCTAGAATTATGTGTGATAAGAAGATTCCACCTAAACTTAAAGGTAATTTTTACAGAACGGTGGTTAGACAGTCCTTGTTGTATGGGGTACAATGCTGGTCAATCAAGAACTCACATGTTTAGAAGATGCAGGTCGCAGAGATGAGGATGTTGAGATGGATATGTGGACACCAAGAGCGATAAGGTTAGGAATAAGACCATTCGAGATAAGTTGAAGGTGACTCATGTGGCCGATAAGATGTGGGAAGTGAGACTGCATTAGTTTAGACATGTGTAGAGAAGAAGTATCGGTGCTCTATTAGGAGGTGCGAAAGGTTGGATTTAGGTGTTACTCGGAGGGGTAGAGACAGACCGAAGAAGTATTGAGGGGCGGTGATCAGACAAGATATGGTAAAACTTCATCTCACTGAGGACATGACCTTAAACAGAAAGAAGTAGAGGTCGCGTATTAGGGTAGCAGACTAATGGGTTAGCAAGGGTAGAATGATGTCTGGCCTAGTGATATAGTAGATTAGTAGGAGTAGTCGGTTTTATCTTATGTTGCCATTATCCGTCTTATATTTATTACTTGTTTTGTAAATTTTTTTGTTTGTTACTTTTTTGTATTTACATACTTGTTTGCTTTCATTATTAACCATTCATCCTTTTTCTGTTCTTTCTCTTTTTCTATATCTAGTATTTTCTGCTTATGGGGCTTGATTCTTGAGACGAGGGTTTCCCGAAAATAGTTTCTCTATTTCTATGAGGTAATGGTAAGGTCTGCGTACATTTAACCCTCCCCAAACTCCAATTGTGAGTCCGCACTGGGTATGTTATTGTTGTTGGTGGGATGGGTTAGAAAATGTAGAGATGGATGATGATTTTTATTTTAAAGTTATCTCGGCGATTATCATTTTTGTGTTGTTACATTTCTCAAATGACAATTACAATATTATGGTGATTTATTTACAAAATCATTGCAAGTTTTATTTTGTTTTTTTTAGTAATAAAATTATAAAATTTAAGATATACGAGATACACGTCCTGTACATCCATGGGACTTACGCTTCATGTCTTGGGACTTGCATCTTGCCCCATATTGCATTAAACGCCTCACCTCACGCCCTCCACCTTTTAAAACTCTACTTAAAATTAATATAGAACAGAGTCTTTATATATCTATCCACTTTATTCTCTCCCTAATTTACTTTTTCTTTTGAAATTAATCCATTTTCTATCCTCAATCTCTCCTTCTGGTTCAACACTCTCTTTCTCTTCTCCCGCACAAACTCTTCTTTAGTTAGCTCATTTAAAACATGATGTAAAAAACAACACTACAAATCATATTCTTGAGGTTGGTAACTACTGCAGTCACTATTTAAGTTACGTATCCAGTTTTTTTTTTTTTATAGTTACATGTGTATACGTGTCTGAATTAAGATATATAGTGTGCTTGTATTTATTTTTAATCAATGTATCAAATTAAGTGTATATATATTTAATAAAATATATATGTATCTGAATAATTGTTCAAGAATTCATTAAAGTGTGTATGTGTGTGTGTTTGTATTAATGAATGTATCAAATTAAGTATATATATATTTAACAAAATATATATGTATCTGAGTAATTGTTCAAGAATTCGATAAAGTCTCTTTCTCTCTCTCTCTCTCTCTCTCTCTATATCTATATATATATATATATATATATATATATATATTCTTTAACTATATAGAAGAGTCAACCAAAGGATGACCAAAGGTATCATTGTAATTTCACATATAGATATTTTATTCATATTTATAATAAAAGATCAAGGGTATCATTCTAATTTCACATTTAGATGTTTACAAGGGCAAAATTGTAATAAAAAATTATACGCCATCATCATAAAATTAAAACAAACACACAAGGGTAAAATCAGAATATAACACAAGATTTTCTTGACACGCGTGCACTGCACTTTAGAATCATCTTTCCTCTCCATTGTATAACACAATAACAATCACACAAGGTTAAAATCGTAAATATGACATAAGATTTTTTGATACATGTGGACTCCATTCTAGAATCATCTTTCCTCTCTGTTGTATACCACAATAACAATTTCCTCTTCACTCTCCAACAACTCTTTACAGAAAAACTAAGTGTAAACTACTACAATTGTTTTTTTTCTTTATGTTTGGTGATGTCTTCGTTTATTTATTGAATTGTTACCTTATGGTTGTTGATGATGACTTCATTTATTTATTGAATTACTTTTGTTTGTTGATCTACAGTTGTGAGGCTTTCTCAACATACCCTCTGACATACGATCTCCTGCATATTGATGAAAAAAATGTAGGTAAAAAGCATTCACACCTCATGTTCACTTTTCATGTCATAATTGCATTTTGTCCTTCATCATCGTTAAATGTCAATGTATTTTCTAGCGAGTGTTTTAACCACCTTCCAATTAGCGCGATTGCAATTGGGTAAATATTTGAGTTGAAATAGTAAAACATCACCAACTTAACTGGATAAATATTTGGGTTTAAAAGAAAAGTATCACCAACTTAAAATATTCAATCAAGGGTATAATTGTCATTGTATTTCTGACAAGAATATAATTTTTATCTAAAAAAATTTAAATTAAAATTTTTTTATGTAAAAATATTATTGTAGTACTTCTCCATTATATTTGCATCACGTGATTTTATGTGAAGCACAAACAAAAAATATCTCTATCTAGAAATTTCTGATAATAACTATAAATAACTCTTATGTGATTCTCATATCAGTTCATCTTCTCATCCAAGAAATATTGTTGTCTGCAGCTTGTCTACTCTTCAGGCTTTTTATATATCAGGTAATTTTTTTATCAATTAATACTTTTTTATCATGTTATTATATTACCAATGGTAGTCGTCTAAGACTTCAAATTTTTTATATTATAGTATAAAAGTATAGATATAGATAAATAGTAAAAACTTGTTTATATATCTTTGTTCAAGGTGGAGTGTGGTCTAGGTAGTCGCTAGATAAGATTAGTGGGAGTATGAATTATCAAAAAGTGTTTTACACCATATCTGCTTTGCAAGTTAAAGTTCCTATATAAGACATGATAATAGAATACAAAATGCATAAAGATGATTATCTGATCCTATGGCTATTAAAACTTCATAATCTTAAAATGCTATACAAATTTTACTGGTGGTGAATGGTTATATTTCCATAACAATATTAAGATAATCCACATACTCACTTAGAAATGAGATTGAACAAATCATAAGTCAGTTAGATAATGTAATCGCGTATAAGGAACTGCAGATAACATTGACACTTTCTGACTATCTGATAAAAAGATTTGAGGTATTTACTGTTAAATATGCCTAGAACTTAGAAATCTAATAATTGCATAATATAATTCTGAATTTTCAGCAAAACGTGTATCAAGTCTTTAGCTTTACATTCTTCAAAAATATATTCAAATCTTTAACAACTTTCTCCACTTTGTTGTCCATTCAAACGATTCTATTCATCCATTCAAGCCATGTAATATAATCCACATATTAGAAATACCCAAAAGTTTATTGAACTCAAAGAAGTAAAATCACACTTTTGCCTAACTTTTTCAATCATATTCCATCTTTTTTCTTTGGGTATATTTCCAGATCCTGTCACAACTGGCTTTTATTAATTACGATTTATTAAAAAAAAACAACTAAAGTATTAGTAAAGACAACAAACCCATCAATTCCTTGAGAAAAAGGAGATTACTTATTCTGCAGTACATGCTGCCTCACTCTATTTCTAAGTGATTGAGTGACATTTCCACCAGAAAAATGTGATGGCATTAATCGAAATAATATCTGTCCTTCACCTCAACCAAGTCCCAAGTGAAGAAATGTTGATCATTTGATTTAAGAACTCTTCATCCTACCAAATTGAAGGTTGTACATCAAATACTAATGCCTTGACTTTCAATATATTTCAAGGAGAAACAAAGAATCTCAAATGTATTGGAAAATATGTAGCTACCATGTAATTACACCTTTCGTTTCTCCGCAATCACTATATTAATATTGTACATAAGTAGTCTAATTATTGTGATCTCTAGTAATCCAAATTTATCTGATTTCTCATTAATTATCTAATCGTATGGTCATCAGATCAATACTCATCTTGATATTAGTTTTTCCTCCTACACTTGGGTGTTCCAATAATAATTAGTGAGTTTTATTTTTCACCCTAAATTTTTGTTAGATTTACATTTGCTTGAGCATACTAGATCATTAGTTTTCATGATATCACCAGCAGCACCAACAGAGAAAGCAACAAGCATAGTATGACGGCCCGCCACTTGATCTTGAAAAGAGAGGGAAGAATCTAGAGTCTTTTGGTTGTTTACGGAATACTCTAGAATCATATAGATAAGCCTTGTAGTCTTTAGCTCTTTCTAGACTTGTATAGAAGATTCTAGAGAGGGGCTAAAGTGTAAATACTTAGGGATTTGTATGTAAATATTAATTATACTTTGACCCCAAGTAGGAAGTATAAATAGAGGGAGTCATTTGCATTGATAAGCATCTAGCAATTATAAAGCATTCTCCAAGCAATACAAATCTTCTTTCTACAAAAGCTCTCTTAGTCTTCTTAATATAGCGTTCCCTTAGCGATCAAGAGTTGAAAGACTTACTTGTATTTGCAAGATCGTGAACGACAAGGGCCACATGAGAGTCTTAGCAAGATTTCTAAGTTCGTAATAAAGTGGTATCAGAACAGATTTGTACTAAGTGAAGCATGACAAATGAAGGTGACATTAATACCACTAGCACCGCCAACGTTATTCAGGATGTTGGCAAGAAATACAAGGGAAAGAAAAGCTCCAAAAAGATTGAGGAGGTACTGGTCGGATCGATACTGAGTGAGGCCATAATAATCCACTCATTCTTGGTCCCTGAGTTAAGTGACGATGAATGACGCGAAGAACCAATCGACATCACGCTCGACATGGGATGAGTCGCGAGGGTGGATGCTGCCAGACAAGCAGTGGAGTTCTTAGGCAAGTGCTTGAGTCAGTTCGATGGTAAGTTTCAGACATTGGAAGCCTTCACCCTTGAGGAGAAAGATAATATCTAGAAAGACTTTCGTGGACGTCAGGCAGCGAAGTACGAGCTGAGGAGACCATCACTTCCTTGGAGTGCTGGGTCACTTCTGTAACAACCCACATCTTACATGTATAAGTTTTATACAAATGAAATATGATATGGCTTGGTCAGATTAGCTCCAATTTTTAAAAGTGCTTGGATCTCAAATTAGAGGGCGATGTGTACGTCCAACGTTTAAGACAAGTGAGTGTATATAAGTTTGAAGTCAAATTGAGAAGATCGCGACCTTAAATGAAGTGAAAGAAGTGAGGTGTTTGTAAGACTTAGGAAGCTAGCAGGTGAGTCACCTACTTGCTTAGCTTAAATTTGCTAGCTAGACGGAGACGAAGCCTGACGCCGAATCTGTCCAAGTCCGATTACGAATAAAGTCCATGTTAATGGTATAACTTTATCCTGTGTTTTAGCATCATAAATGGACTATATTTTTAGCCCAAGAAGAATATAAAAAGAGCCCAAAGACATCACAATTCATTTGATAATTTAGGCCCAAACTAACTAAAGAGAAAGGAGAAAAAATGGGCAGCAAAGGCCTATAAATTTGGATCCCATTAAGGTCCAAGTGAAAGGGGAGAAATAGTACATTACTCACTTGATAAATAAGGCTTATAATAGAAAAGTAAGTCGGCCAAGTTCTCCTTTAAAAGGGGCTTATAAGCAGCTCACTCAAGTCATTTAACTTGAACAAAAATCATATTATTTTTCCAAGTTTTCTCTCAACTCTTTCTTGACTTAACAAGCAGCTACAAGAGACTTTTAGGGTTCTTGGAGAAACCATATAACTTGAAGGTAAAGTTAAGTAATTATAGTTGTTTATTTAGTATGGTTTCTTCATGAAAGACAAGAAGTATATACTAGTTATGCTTGTGCTGGAAATTTGGACAACATGTGTCCTAAGGATTGTTATGCACTTTCTTGTTACTTAAGAGGCTTTTCTCTTCTTGGTTGGCTGAGTTATGAAGTAAGACTTATATTTTTAACAAGGTTTAGTTTGTTAGTGATGTAACCAGGCTGCTGCACCACTTTTACGGTCCACAAAAGTGAGTTCTTATATGATATTGCAATTATATTCTTAGTACGAACTTGTGGGCTGGTAGTTGGTAATTGTTGTTCCACGACCTCCATCTACTTTGGGACTATTTTTGGACCATTTTAAGGCTGATATTATATGTGAGTATGTTATATATAGTTTGGTTGAATTTAAAACATATTTGGGATTATTGACTTCGAATGTAGCGAGACGACGTAATGTTATGCCGCCTACTTGTATGTTGTGTATAATTGTTATGTGTTGTGCTTTGTGTGCTGCTGTAAACTGTTATGGCACTAAAATAGACTGGACATGATATGTATATGAGAACGTGTATTAGAAAGTACGATTAGAGGTGGAAAGATTGAAAGAATACGCTCGGTTTATAATTATAAGCTTGCTGCCCGTGTGTCTTTTTTATGAGATTGGGCTGCCAAGATGTATCTATTGGCTGCTAATGCTAGTTTTATCACCTACTACATTATAGATAAATATTTGGAGGAAGGGAAGGTTTTCTCGAGGTAATAGCAAGGTCGTACAACAAGGTATGTAAGGCTACTCGATTTCGTATTACTTGGCATGAAATCTAGATTCTTCCTTGGCACATAAAGGCAGTTACCAACCTCGACACAACTATTAACCATATCTCCACTCTTTCACATTTTCATATGCTCCCATACATAGTCACCTTCAAATCTGCATACATACTTGGATACCAAGATACATAGGTTCTTGTTGCTAAATAAAGTTCACAAGTTGTTTCATCTCATACACATTTTATTATTTGTGTAATATACTCTTTTCATTGTTGTATTGTCTTGTATGATTATTTACATATCATATGCTACATCTACAGTCCTTTAACTCCAATATTGTGACCACCAAAAGAATATTCTCCAAAAGTAATTGAAAGCTAAAGTAAAGTATGTTACTTATTGATGGGTGGTAACCCGAGGGGTGGAAGAATCACCTAGCAAGGGTCGATCCCTTTATGGGGGTTAGCCCTAGCGGTGAAAGGAAAAGCCTAGCAGGGGCCGACCCCGATATAGATTTACCATTGATCGACTGGTCATTTTTATTACATGTTGTGCACAAATTATACAGTAAAGGTAAAGTAATAATAAGAACATAAAGTACATGATTCCACAATATAACTAAGGGTGGTCTCTTATCCTTATACCGGTGCATAATTTCATTTGAGTTGTTACTTCTTATACAGTATCTTCTGGCTTACATATTCAGTATATTATCTTGTACTGACGTACCTTACGGGGGTCCTGTATTTTATGCTGCATGAACAGGTGCTAGTAGCTCTCCCCAGTAGGAGTACATGATATCCAACTGCTGTTACCAAGCTCCAGGTTGCTTCGGAGCCTTGTGTGTCTAGAGCTTATATTTTTGTATTATATAGCTAGTCGAGTCGGGGCCTGTCCCGACCCTTACCAGATATTGTTCCTTATCTAGAGACTTTGTAGAATATGTAAATTAAAGTGTGGTCATGTCTTGTACTTTAGACAATGTGGCTCCAACGGCCTAATCATATGCGTTTCCTTTTGGCTTGTTATTACTGTCTACTTTCTTGAAAGTGTGTTGAATGTGGAAACCCCTTATAATATGTATAGAAGGTGCATGAGTATAGGTTGGTTCTCTTGAGCCTTATCGGCAACGGGTGCTAGCCCGCCTTAATGGGACTTTGGGGCGTGACAACTTCCTTGGAGAGTCAACTCATGGACGCACTAGAGGCTATGAGTGTTAGAGTAAAGGCACTTCAGGAAGACGTGATTGATGGGAGATGCATAGGGATTGCTAGAGAAAAGGAGGCTAGGATCGAGGTTCCCAAGCCACCTATGTTCAAAGGCGTCCGTGACGCACAAGAGGTGGAGAAATTCTTATGGCACTTGGAGAATTACTTCAAGTGTAACAAGGTGAGAAACGAAGAGATAAAGATCAACACAACCATGTTGTATCCGATGGAGATGGCCATGCGATAATGGAAATGAAAGGAGTCAAAAATAGGGAAGGGGTTATGTGCCTTCACCAAACATGGGAACAGTTCAAGAGTGAGTTCAAGAAGGCCTTCTTCCCAAACAATGTCATCTATGAGGCGAAGCGAAAGTTTAGGGAGGTGAAGCAGAAGGGTAGCATAAGGGCCTAAATGAAGGAGTTTACTACCCTCACACTCTATATTCCCAACCTCATGGATGAGGATATTTCCATTCATGGACAACCTACAAAATTAGGCCAGCACGGAGCTAGAACGTTGATAGGTTAGGACCATCGATGATGCCATTACATAGGTAGAGGCTTTGACGGAATCTCGGCATGACAGGTGGGATAGAGATCGAGAAGAAGAGTCGGGAGGTAGTCATGACCAAGGTGGGGGAAATGGTGGTAAAGGCAAGGGTTGGTAGCCACATCCAAAGTATCATGACACCTGTAGACCTGATAACAGGAGGTCCGGACAATAAAGTAGTGGAGAGGGCAAGGCACAACCCAAGAAAGAGCTTAAGTGCTACATATGCGGGGGACCGCATAGCTATAAGAAGTTCCCTGAACTGAAGAGCTTTGGTGCTATACTAGGGGAACAAAAGGAGCAGGAAGAGGCATCCAAAATAGGAGAAGAATCGGGCACAACTTGAGTAGGTGTGATTGGGCTAAGCAGAGCTGTCACGTAGCAATCAGAGAAGCCGAAGAAGTATAGCACGCTGTAGGTGGATATTACGATCAATGGACGATCTACTCATGCCATGGTCGACACAAGCGCGAAAGCCAACATTATGACTAAGTCTACGACAACCAAATTAGGGCTAAAATATAACCAAGTAATGCACAACTCAGATCGATCAATGCGCCAGTGACTCCTGTGTGTAGAGTTGCTCAGGGAGTCGACATAGCATTGGGCAAGTGGCATGGCAAGACCAACTTCCATGTCACCCCTGTAGATCTCTTTGACATCATCCTTGGGCAGGAATATTTCCAGAAGTGTCATGTGGTAATCGACCCCTATCTCCAACAACTCGTGGTCATGGAACAAGGAGGTTCCTGTATGGTGCCCTTAGTCAAGATGCCTAAGTTAGAGGGTCAAGCTCAACTGTTAGCCTTGCGGCTTGGGGAGGGGTTCCAGGATGAAAAGTCATTGCCGTGTTTCACGCCTGCTAATAGGGGAAATTATGGAAAGAAAAGTCATCAAAGAAAGCCAAGCGGGAATAGGGTCAACCAGCCACAATAATGCTCCTTGGGTGTTGAAAGGGGCAAACTCCAGCGGAGACCACAAAGGGATGGTATAGAGGAAGTGGCAGTCCAAAGGTGGAGACTGGGAGTTCGAGGGGAGTAAGGGAGTCCTTACTACAACATCGCACCGAGGACGTCCCAATATCAGGTGGAGGAGAGTGTGATGGCCCGCTACTTGATCTTGAAAGAGGGGGAAGAATCTAGAGTCTTTGAGTGGTTTAGGAAGACTCTAGAATCATGTAGATAAGCGTTGTAGTCTTTAGTTCTCTCTAGACGTGTATGGAAGATTCTAGAGAGGGGCTAAAGTATAAATACTTAGGGATTTGTATATAAATATTAATTACACTTTGACCTCAAGTAGGAAGTATAAATAGAGGGGGTCATTTGCATTGTTAGGAATCCTAAAGCTTTCTCCAAGTAATGCATGCCTTCTTTCTATAAAAGCTCTCTTTGTCTTCTTAATCTAGCTTGCCCTTAGTGATCAAGAGTTGAAAGACTTACTTGAATTTGCAAGATCGTGAACGACAAGTGCCACATCGGAGTCTTAGAAATGGCTCTAAGCCTGTGACAATAGGCTTGCTACCTATTGTTAGGATTGTACATAAGCGAAAAGTCACAGTGTATTCTCTTGACAAGAAAATTCAAAATATCTCAATCTTCATTTCATTATAACTAACATATAAAGTTATCATCTTTCTTTAGGTTTATATACTCAAAATATAAGTGTATAACTCTTGACCTAAAACTCAACAAAAACTTTGAATTTTAAAGTTTAACCAATTACTTTACTAAGTCCTGTACACCATACTAAATTGGGAATCTTCTGCTTTTGTCTAACCCAATTCAATCATAAACTATAAGACCTTGACCAGACAAATTTTTGAGATCAATATAAAAGTTCTACACAGAAAATATGAAATCATTCTTTCTTAAACATCTAACAAACAAGTAATTCTTATCCTTTCACAGAAGACACATACACACACAAAAAGAAAATATATATTCAGTCTAAATTAATCTAAAAAGAATCAAGAATTTTCAATAAAAAACAAGAAAGTCCATCTACTATGTATAAAAGAAACAACAGAGCATAAAGTTAGAATATTTATATCAAAATTTTGCACTTCATCAACAAATCTGAGTAGCAAAAATGGCTGAAGTGGTTTTCCTAGAACCCTTTTTACTCAAAGAGGTAATTGCATTAGTAGAGTTGATGTGTGTAGCTACCTTAATACTCTTATAGTTCTCATTAATACAGCTACTCGCGAACATACTGACATATTTTTTTTGTGACTGCTGTCTGGCATGTCATATAATGACTATTCATTTACATCATAAAGTAACATTATCCAGTTCTCTGATAGATATTCTTCATCTAATGTCTTGTAGTTTGTACTCTCTTCTTGTGTCGTTCTTGAATTCCTCAGATGATGTCATTAATTTATGATTCCTCTATTTAATTAGTTTAACATCTTTAGTTACTTTACTATTGTTCTCATAGTTGTCATTAAAGCAACTACTTGTGGTATCCAAATGTTTCTATATTTGTGTTATAGCAATATCATCCAAAGTCTAATCAATTACATTTTTAAGCAATAATCACTCAAGAAAGTATTTAAATTCTATTTCTTGCTTATGTTATGTTACTTAATAGTTGTTTTTACCTCTTCTTTGGCATTGTGTATTCATCTTAATTTTGGTTATCTAATGAAGTACCATTACCCTTGTATGTATTGTTGTCTTTGATGTTCAAAGAAGATGATTTAACATTTATACCGAAATTTATTTCTTTTTGGTGTGTCCATCTTTCCAGCTTGGAACGTTTTCTCTTAGACTCTTGCTCATCATCTGATGACGCTACTTACTAATATTTCTTCTGTGAATTATGTTATCAATGATTGCTTGAACAAATTTTCCCTTTGAGATCATCTAAAGGTAACCCAACAAAGAAACATGTGTCCATCTTCGTAGAGATAGAAGAGTCCCTTGTTTTTTACTACGAATCCCATAGTGCTTTTCCAATGCATCAAATAATTGGGACTTCTCCAGATTAAACCTCCGAAGTATCAAAACTGAGTCCCTTATTTTTTCACTATAAATTCAATAGTGCTTTTTTCCAGTGCATCAACTAATTGGTACATCCTCGGATTCAACCTCCAAAGTATCAAGACTAATTACTCTAAATCGAAGATTGATTAAATGAACATACTATAATAAAACAACACTTGAGCACCACTACAAAATAAGGATATCATTTCGAAATTGTATCATAGAGAGATCACCAATTAAATCATTAATTATTAAATTTAAAATTCTTTTTCAACCATCATTAAAGAAACTTAATACCAATAAGCCAAGACATGCACTCCCCATGTATAAATATGATATGATAATTTTGAATGAATTAGTGTTTTATCCAATAAGAAAATTGAATAATCCACCTTTACCCTAATAAATAAATAATTAATTATAAATTTAAAATCATTTCCCAATCATTATTAAAAAATTCAATGCCAATAAGCTAATTTTACGCTCACCTTATCAGTTACAATTCAGTATGACCTAAATTCATATACCTCAATACCTAATTAGACTTCTTTTAGATTTAAAATCAACTAACTCTTTGTCTTTAAATTTTATTTGACTTATTAAAATTAACATGCAATTTGAATTATTAACTTTACAGTTGTTTCACTTCATTGGAATAGTTATCCATTTCTACATGGCAGTGTGTGGTAAGTAGTACTCATTCAATTCTTTTTTATTATTATTATTATTATTATTATTATTATTATTAATAATTACTTCATATAGTTATGTACTTGCTATTTAAGTCCAACCATAACTATTTAATTATATTATTCTAATATAAAATTTAAATTATATCTCTTGAATAAATATAATCTATTCTTAATTAAAAGAAAATTTAATCGTACACTTTATTTTATGCAAGACATCATAAATTATTCAGGCTCCAAAAATGTCAAGCAATAGAAATAAGAAAACGACAGCACTTTTTCAAAATCAAATGCTAATAGAAATACTAGAAGACATGAGTTATATAGATTGAAGCCACCCGAGCAAAAACAAAATCTTTTGGCGCGTTGACGAGCAAAAAGAGCTGAATTGAAAAGACAACACTTGTCTGAAAGTTCAATGATGAATGACATGGCTGCTAACATCCAATTTTTACCCTCCACAATATAAATTAATCATCGATCTTTTAATTTTGACAATTTGAAATAATTATCTTTAAAAAAATGCAAAATACTATTTTCTCAAATAAATTTGATTTTTTATTTTAGGGGCTATTATTTGTAACTAATTTAATTATTTCAGGTCGTTCATATTAAAGTTCTTCAATTAATTTGTGTCAATTCATCTTGTAGTCAAATTAGTCAACCGAATTCAATTTGATTACAGTTAATTAGTTATAATTGCAATTGAATGGCTAATTTCTCAATCCAATTTCCCTACCCTTGAATCCATTTTCTCAATCTCAATTTCAGACTAATTGGTCTATTTTTTGTGACTAATTTCGGACCAACCCAACCCAAAATTCCCAATACCTGGCCCAATCCAACATATTATACACACACCATACAAACATATACATACACAACACACACACGCGCCTTTCTTGTTTCCTTTTTCTTCTTCCTCTTTCTCCATCATGCTCATCTGCTTCTCCCTCACCCTCACATGCACACACTCTTCTTTCTCCTTAATGTTCCAGGCAATGCCCAAATCCAACAAACCAAGACAAAATTTGCAGAAATCACGCTGACCCATGTATGCATATGAATTTGTCAAAGATCACCCAAGATTTTCGCAACGACTTTTCAGCCTCTTCTTGGATTCGAAGAGGATTTTGAATTTCAAAATTGAAAATATCTCAATTCTACTCTAATACTTACTTATAAATTTTCCCTCTTTCTCCATTATTAGGGGTCAGCTTTCCCACACAAGAACACACTAGAATTTTCAGTGAAGAGCCATTCTGAGTTTCAAAAACCCTACAGAAAGATCTTCATTTCTTTCAACTAATTTTTTAAGAGATAGGTCGACGTTAAGGTTATTCAAGCAGAAGCTTCACTTTCAGATTCGAGTGGTGTCAAAATTTATCGATTAAAGCTCATATCGTCCCAGAACACTGCATCAAGAAAGGAAAATCTATTTTTGCTTACGTTCAAGTGTGTTTTTCCTTTTTAAGTTTAGTACTAATTCGCAGGACCTTGGAATTCCAGCTTTAATTACATGATCTTGATTTAATTCTCATATTTGACAAGTCTTTGAATGTTCCAATCTTGTTTGCTTAAATAAAATCAGATTTCTAATAAAACAAATGACCCTATTTTAGTTCATATAATGCAATTCCTCTTGTTTTAGAATCTCCTTTTGTTTCTCTACTGATCCGGGTCAAAAAGATGTGTTTTGGGTTATTGTACAGTGTCCAAGTAGGCTGTCATCATCTTTTGTGTTTACCAAGGATTAGGTCTTTTGAAATAATTTTTGTTTCTTAAATGTATGCTACTACCTCTTTCTTCAGTTACTTTAGTTTCAACAACATATTGTGTATTTCATTTTAGCATGAGTCATGTCCAAACTATTGCATGTGAAATGTTTGTCTTAGTCTTGATGTTGTTTCATTCGTCATAGTGCCTTTTCTATGCCTAGGTCTGGCTCATCTCTTTTTAGATTGATTAAATAGGAGCAAATTTGTTTTAAGTACATTGCTGCATTTGTTATGAACTTAGCTAAATTATTTTTTGTTTGGTCACTGTTCATTGTTTCATTTACTTTTCTTCAAAGTTTCTATATTAGTATATGATTGACAACTATCTTATATTTATAATTTATTTGTTAATTTCTAGTTTAATATTCAATATTATGTTTCCAGTATATGTTTGATTGTGATGTGTTACTTTGTTGATTCTATAATTGATTCTACTTTGCTGATTCAATCAATTATTTGGTTTATTTTCCTGCTGTCCAAATTTATTCAAAAAAAAACTTATTCCTTGCTATTCCATTTTATAATGCCCTTTTTAGATTTCTTTTAACTATTTAGGTTCTTAGGAATCTAGTGATTCTGAAATGTTCATGAAATGTTTTTAATTCATATTTTTGGTGTGACACGAATGTTAATTTTTTTCCTCTTTTGTTGCATGTGAAATTGTTTTGGAGTCTTAAATGAGATCCTCTACTCTCGTTTGCATTTCATTGGGCCGTAAAGGAATAACTCCCCTCTTTGAATCAGCCTCATCAAATCACAGAGAAAGAAACAGTCTACAAGGTCATGGAAGCTGAAATACAGGTCAAGAAAGCCAGGAATCGGTATGTATACACTGATATACACCCATATACACTAAGTGTATACAACAGAGAAATGGGCTAAAAGCCCAGGAGAGCAGTAGCAGATTTAATGGGCCAGACAGGCTCAAATGTTAGAATTAGGATAGGTGGTTGATATTAAGCCTGCTAAGCCCAATAGTTTAACTTTCTTTTGTTATTTCCTTTGTCATATTTTTTGTGATATTTGTCTAACTCTAACACTAACCTTATTTTAGTATTTATTTATTTTAATCTAATTAATTTCCCCCAAAGTCAAACTATTGTGTTACTTTTTATCTAACGCTGATTTTGTGATTCCCTAATTTAAAAAAAAATGCATTTTAGATCTTTTAAATATCAAATGTCTTTATCAGTCAAATTAGACAATGTGGTAATTTAAACTTTCTAATTTAGACTTTTTCTGCAAGTTCCATTTCTAAAATTGATTTTTTCAAAGTTAGTCAAAATTTCTTAATCACCGAATAACCGCGTGTTAGCGGACATTTCAAGTGCATAAAACCTTCTTGAAATGGAAATATGAATCCGAATCTTTTTCTTTGGATCTTAACAAGATTTTTTTTTCTGATTTAAGTCTTTTTAAAATATTTAAATGGTTTTCTTGATTTTTCCTTAAAAATGAAGATTTGAATTTTGAAAGTTTGGTTTCTACTTAAATCAATTAAGTAATAAATTGAATTTTCGAAATACAGGTCATTTTTTAATATAACAGAAATGACGACTCAGGTGAGGTATTTTCATTAGGTTCTAACCATTAGATTAGGATGTTTGACTAACTATTCGGTGTGTAATATTTAGTAATTATAATTTTTATTTGCTTTATTTGTGTAAATTTGTTATTAGTTTGTTATTTGCATTCATGACATTTTCCATTATATCTGATGTATTTGGGAGGATGGTTTTGCGAACTTGCAGCTAGACTTTCAAATACTTAACCCTTTTTCGGAGAAAATGATAATTTTTTAGTTCGCGATGCGTCTAATAGTCGTTATGATTTCCAACTCAGGTTGTCCGCCTGGGTTCTTGGTCCATTCAAATCCCACTCTTAGACACCTATAATAGAACAAAACCAAAACACTTTTTAGGATCATTTTCCTAGGCCGACCCAATGCCTAAGGGGTAGTGGGCCCATTAGTAGTCCACCTTGAGTCTATTTGGCCCTCGGCCAATAAGATGACCATACTTATGTGTTTAATTGAAGGATGTGTAATTCAATTTAAACAACTTATTATCACTTGGGCGGGGGGAGTGGGGGAACCAAACCTATTTTTCTACCTTGTAGGATGGCTCAAGTGTACAAAACTTTCTGGACTTGCATGGTAACTCAACCTCATCGCTTCCTCAAGGTGTGGTGGGCAAGAATGAATGAGTTTGACAAAAGGGAAGTCCAAAAGAACATAGGTTACCTCCTCTCTCTAATGGAAATGGAAGCTTGGCCAGATCTAATTGGTGCAATGATCAAGTTTTGGGATATTGATTGCATGGTGTTCCATTTTGGAGATCTAGAATTGACTCCAACCATAGAGGAAGTTGTAGCGAGTTATGAACGTATAGGTATGTGCAACAAGAGAAAGTCTAAGCTAGACGATGACATTCTAATTTCGAAGGTGTGGGGTCCAAACGGGGTCAAGGAGGCGTTCTCATTAGTCGATGTTGATTGGATGAGTTGACTAAAAGGACTGTATATCCCACTTCAAAAGCTATACTCTTGATTCGGACGTGCTAATGGCTACGAAAGATTCAAAGGGGAATTTGTTTTTGAACAAACTTGGGGAGAAAAATGAGCTTTTGCTTTTGTGATATGCCTATTAGGGTCTTGGTTTTCCCCCAAAATCTAGGCCACACTATTCATCCGAGTGTGATAATGGTCACTTACACCATCTTCTATAGGGTCGAATTTGGAATGTCAACCAAATATTATACCGTAGCACCCATGATTCTTCCGAACATCTATAGGGCTTTGGATAAATGTCAAAGAGGGAGTCGATTTTTTCAAGGTTGCAACCTAATACTTCAATGGTGGATGATAAAACACCTACTTAAAGTCCATAACCCTATAGAACTGGAGCAAAAATGTCGACACTTGAATCATTTCAAAGCGGGAAACAGACAATGATTTTGGATGCCAATATTGAGTGGGTTATGGGATAAAGAAGTGCAATAAGCCATTGATGATGTCGTCATGCATGATACTGGGATTCGAAGTCGAAAACTTCCTTTCTTGGTACTAGTTGAACTTCAGGGGGATCCGACCATATGCTTCTAGTCTAGTTCTCAGGCAGTTGGGTTGTAAGCAAGTCACCTCTCAAAAAGGAAGCAGGAGGAAATTTGTAACAGATCACAAGAATGGTCAAGTATCCTTCACTAACATAATGATTCAAGGATGGAAGACTCAGAGAGTAGCGGGTGATAAGGTTTCCAACAGGTTTAATGCCGAGTGTAGCAGTACGCAGATCGAACATGCCTTATTACATTAAAGATGTTGAATCCGAGAGTCAAGTGCTACTTCATCGACTCCAAGAAAAGCATCAAGAGAATCATTTGGCCCATTAGCGTCGACATTTGGAGGATGCAAGGGTTATAGAGTGGCTTAAGCAGGAACTCAGTAGAGCGAGGCAATGCATAGTTGGGTTGGATGATCGCATGGAACAACAAATTCAGACCATGGAAGAAGTCGATCTTGAAGTAAAGACTCAGTTGGCACAAAACTACTTGTGGGAAGATAGGTACTTCATGTGGCAAGAGGTCGACACAGCTAAAAGGGCAAGGGTTAATGGGAGAACTAAGGCAGCATGAAGTCTTTTATTGTCCCCTGCATGGGATTGCTTTTGTTTCTGTATTTTCACTTTGTAAGAGTTTGGTGATGTATCATTCATTATGTTTTGTAAACACTATGAAATCTTTCATTATATTTTATTTTATCAATAAAGTACTTTTAGGATAATGATTCGTCTTTAAATTAATACACATCTTTCAATTTGATAGGCCAATCCTTGGCATAAAAGGGTCACAAATTCTCTACGCCGCGTAACAACTATATCTGTGTTATTTGCTGTAACTATTGTGTGTGCTATCTTGTATTACTTGCCAATTCAAGGAAACTAACATACTTGCTTTTGAGTAATTCTTCTTACAGGTAACTTAGAATTGATTAATGTTTATAAAAGCTGGCCTACCATCCACATTTTACCAGATCAAAGGTTCACAAAGGTTCCTTCATCGATGAAGACTCGTCAAAAGAAAAGTCAATATGGCTGGAACCAATGAGGATATGGGCTCAACTGAAATTACTATGGTAAACCCCATTATTGCCGAGCAAAATAAGCTAATTGCACAACTGATGCAGCAGGTAGCTGAAATAAAGATTGAGATGCAAAAGGCCCAAGACCTGATAAACTTGGTTATTGCTGCTAACCTTCCCGGTCCTAGCGTTAAAAGGCCTCCACTCCACTTTCCTCCTCCGAATCCAACTTGTGAACCTACCCTGAATAACCCATCCTTTATCTCTGTTCAAAACACCCTTATACTGATGCATATCATGCCAACTCTTCACGCCATACACCTCCTCCCCTTCAAAATCCCAATACCAACAACATACAAGCCTTCACTCCTCAAAATCCCGATACGACTAACTCCCGAATAGCCCCTTCAAAAAATCAAGAAAAACACACCCAAAACCTACCAACCACTCAACCCTTGCCTCTTAAAGCCCCTTTCCATATTCCAGTCCTTCCTAAACCACATATTCCATACGCCACATACCCCGAAATCAATCCTTATGAGGAGAAGGAAAAAGAGTGGAGGGCTAAGGAAGAAATGACCAAGCTGAGCATAAAGGAAGAAATTACAAAGGCAATGAAACAAAATCTTGTTGCATCAGATGTTGCAGGATTGAACTACGAGAATTTGTGTATTCATCCTAATTTCAACCTTCTAGAAGGATTCAAAATACCAAAGTTTGGTTCTTTTACTTTATTACGATCGGGAGGATCCCAAAACAAAGAAGAGTCTGGTCCGGTCTGAATTCAGGCACACGGAATTGGAAACCCTCTCGCCTACTTGAGAGCATATTATGATGAACTTGTAGGTGTTGGGAAGAATGAGGCGTTATTGATGAGACTTTTTAGTCGGAGCTTGAGCTGGAGGCCTCCGAGTGGTTTACCTCCATGAAATGGACCAATGGGTTATTTGGAGTGCTATAACCAAGGATTTTGCTGAGAGATTTGCTTACAATGTCAAGATTTTTCTAGATTGATATTCCTTGGAAAAGATAAAGCAAAAATCTACCGAGCGTTATCGTGAGTATGCCTATAAATGGAGGAAAGAGGCTGCCAGGGTTCAACCTACCATGTCCGAGAAAGAGGTTGTCAAAATATTTGTGCATATCTAAGAGCCAGAGTTCTATGACAGAATGATATTGCTTATTGGGGAAAAATTCGCGGAGATAGTCAAGATAGGGGAGACTATTGAGAATAGGCTCAGAACGAGAAAGATTTTTCGTGTGTCTAATCCAGATGGATCCTCAGGATTATTACGGAAGAAGACAAAGGACATGTCATCTATTTCCTATACACCAGATAAGAAGAGAACCTCTAGCAATAATCCCCAAAAATCTGCACCCTCCCAAACTTACCTTGACTCTTCTCAAAGTTCATTTCCTGGATACCAAACTCTACCCCCAATTCACCAAGCCTCTCCACAATACGTAAATATCCACCCGAATTATCAAACCCCATCAACAAACTACTCTCATGTTCAACCATTCTACCAAACTCCTCCTACCAATTACTCCACCACAAACTACCAAACCGCATAACCAAGCTATCAAACTCTAACCCATCCAAGATTTCAAAATCCCCTACCTCCCCACCGTAACTCTCCAAATTACCATCAAGTACCTCCACCCCCACAAAATAATTATGACCCTCCTCGGCTAAGTTTAGAGAAGAGGCCTCCTAGGGTGTTCACTCCACTTGCCGAATGTCGAACACAATTATTTGAAAGGTTGTCGACTGTAGGAATTATGCAGTCTATCCCTCCCAAACTAGTAGACACAAACTCTCGATTGTTCAAGGGTGACTGAACATGTGCTTATCATTCTAACAGTTTGTACACGATACTGAAAGATTGCATAAGTCTACAGCACAAGATTCAAGATTTAATTGACCACGACGTGGTTGTTCTTCAGACCACCGCCCCTAATGTCAACAATAATCCTTTGCCTAATCATAGAGGAAACACTGTCGGTATGATTGTGAAAGATGAGGATTGGTGTGTGACTAAGACAACAGTCCCGGATAATGACGACAGTTTGGAGAAGATTGTAGATCTTTATGCATTTATGAGAAATCGAAGTTTGTGATCTTGACGCCTCCAAAAGTTGTTGCTTTGATACCAAAGGGGGTTCCTGCTCAAAATTTCATGATCCAAGCCTAGGCCCTAGACGTGACATGGTGAATGGGAAGCTCGAAGACAACCCAAACAAGCCTCTTAGCATATCATGTACACATCCTTAGTTGTGGAATCAAATTAGACAAACACAAGAGTCAAATAAATATAAAGGGAACAAAAGGGACTAAGGGAATACGTTCATAATAATAATAGAATAAGAGAGTCAAGCTCCCAAAATCATAGACAAACCATGACATAATATCCAACAACACCTCTACATAGAATGGAGGGGGGCATAAAGACACTTCTCGGGCTCACCTTCATTAAGAAGTATTCAACATAAGAACAAGTCTCTATAAAGCATGAACGAGCATAGATATCACCCTCAGAATTAAGGACTCACTAACCAGTGTTCTTCACAAAAAAAAAAAAACTAGCCACGAGGGGAATGGTCAATAAGAGCATCGGTTCCTACATGGTGAAATCATGTAGACATAGAGTATGCATTAGTATGTCTGAATGTACTAAGTATGCGAGATACAATGCAACAAGAATCATAGGACATGATATCAAGATGCTTAATTATATTAAAAAGGAACATAAGCTCAAATGGGATATATGCTCCAAAGCTTACACAAACATACATGGGATGAACCCAAACCCACTCAACTTACGTTACCACCCTTTTAGGAGTGTTACCAATACCCCTACATTACGACATAGCCTTTTTGGTAGGTGTTATAAGATGTCCTTACCTTACGATATAATTTTTTAGGTAGGTGCCATGAATTATTGTACTTTACGACATGACCTTTTCGGTAGGTTGTTGAAATGACCCCAAAAAAGTGCCCGAAAATGTGCCTCAGAAGTGACCGAAATCATAATTTCTATATGTCTCAAATTTCATGCGAGATATAAAAAACGAGACTTCATGTTCTTGTTCAGGAGGTCAAATTGAGTGGAGAATGGGTTTAACCCCAATTTAAGAGCAACCATAGCAGAATTTGAAAATCACAAAAATTTGATTTCCAAAGACGATCCGCCCTATTTTTGTGGCCTGTTTTCTATCTCGGCCCAAGACCCAATCTCGGTCCAAGGCCTTTGGGTCTTGGGCCTAAGTGTTCCCATGCGTGCGAATTCCTATACATAGTCATATTTCACCTTCATATCATTCAAAACATTCCCCACTACTCACTCAAATACTTAGCCAAATATTTCACTCCTAAATTCAAGTCCTAAAAGTCATTCGGATTTTAAGGTTCTCAGTCAAGCTTCAAGTGTCCATGTCCAATTTTCATCAAGTTGTTCTCTAAAGCTAAGATATGTGAGTTTCTTTCATAGGTTCCTTTCACCCATGATACCCAAGCTCTCTTTTACCTAAAATTACATAATTTAAAGTTGATTTCCTCATGGGTCTTATCTATTATGAATTTCACTGCACACTTTGTTGGATTTCATGAAATTATTGTTGTTTTAACATGTTTGAGTTATGAATCTAAGATATATTGTGAGATTTGATAAAGGGCTTTGATGTATATGGATTGAGGGTTTTACCAAGTATCTATTTGATGGTTTTACATTGAATTTTCTAGCATGATTTCACTCTTGAATTGCATGGTTTTACACTAGCACTACATACCCGCCAAGTGTTTGTTAAAATGTCCGGGTGATGGTTTCTTAGGGAATAGAAGGTCCAATGCTTGTCTTCTGAGTTGAATGACTACATGATGATGAAAGGAATGTATGTATGTGATATTATATCTATAGAGTTGGGAATTGACCAAGCCTCACTTAGGGGGTTGTAGACTTAGATAATCTTGTTGAGGGTTTGTACCTCGATTGTTTCGCCCGGAAGGTCATAGGACCATGCAACCATGTCGAGAGGTTTGTACCTTGATAACTACATTGTGGGTTTTCACTCCATCAACCATGTTGGAGGGTTTGTACCTCATCAACCTATTGAGGGGTTTGTACCTCATTCGCCTCTTCAATGGGGTGGTAGGCCATGGATATGCACTCATAATGGTATCTCATTATACATGTATTATGTTCCATATAAGCATGGTTTTACTTCAAGCATCATTCATAAATGCCATATTGCTATATACTTACCCATTGCTTATATTATGCATTTTGCTTATGGTGCCTATCACTTGTACCATTTGCATCCTACATACTTAGTACATTCAAATATACTAACACTACTCTATGCCTACATGATGTCACCGTGTAGGAACCAGAGCTCCACTTGATCATCCTCCTCCACGTGGCTAATACGACTTCTCTCAAGTTCTTTGGTGAGACATCCATTTCAGGGATGATGTTTATGATCTCATAGTATGTTCCAAGACTATCTTCTTTTATGTACATATTGACTATGAGGGTGAGCTTGGTAGCTTGACTTGGCCCCCACAAGTATCTAAGTTTAAAGGTATTGTTGCATATGTTTTGGATTATGCTATGAGCTTTGACTCTCTCTTGACTCTTGATGTTTATGATATGGAAGTTGTCCCTTAGCCCTCTTGTCCTTATTTACTATCTCTTGTTGCATTTTATTGCTTCGACGACCAAGGATATGTAGTGATATTTTAAGAAGCTTACTTGGGATCCCTTCGGGTTCCCCATGTGCCGTGTCACATCTAACCCCCAGGCTTAGGTCGTGACAAATTTGGTATCAGAGCACTAGGTTGTTAGATTCTCGAAGTCCAACACACCGCGTCAATTAGAGTATTGTTCATGGTTGTGTTGTGCACTACAATTATGAACTAGAGGCTACGAAGTGTTTAGGAAATGTTTCCCTTCTTCTTACTTTATGCTGTGCTATAGAAGTTGAGATAAGGTTTTCCCCCTAATGATTGTTCTTTGCTATGCTAGATCATGCCTAACACAATAGGAAGAAGAGCCTGCACACCCGAGCAGCAACCGACTAATAGAGCGCTTCAGGATACTCTTACTTTGCTTGCACAAGTTGTGGCTAATCAAGCCAACCAAGGGGTCCAAGCCCCTCATGCTCCAACATCAACATCTCGGGTGAGAGATTTCATGAGGATGAATCCCTCGAAATTCTATGGGTCAAAGGTGAGTGTGGACCCTTCAGAGTTCATTGATGAGGTTAACAAGATTTTGACTATCATGGGCATGAGGTTGGAGGATAAGGCAGAGTTGGCGGCCTACCAACTCAAAGGGGTAGCACAAATATGGTACAATCAATGGAAAGAGGATAAGGGTTCAACATTGTGGTACTTTGGGAGGAGTTTAAGGTGGATTTTCTTAATCGGCTCTTCTCTCTTGATCTTAGGGAAGCCAAATTGGTCGAATTTATGAATTTGAGACAAGGGTCTATGAGTGTGAAGGAGTATGCCCTCAAGTTCCACCAACTTTCAAAATGTGCTCCACACTTGGTGTCCGACTCAAGGTCTAGGATGTATAAATTTGTGATGGGTGTTTCTGACTTGGTTAATGAGGAGTGCTAGTCCACCATGTTGATTAGTGACATAGATTTGTCCCATTTGATGACCTATGCCAAACAAATGGAGAAGGAGAAGGAGAGGAAGAGAGGGGGTCATAAGGCCAATAGGGCCCGTTTTGAGGGAAAGTTCCATAGGCGAAAGGGTGGCCGGTTCTATCAAGGCCAAGGGTCTTCTCATGCATTTCATAAGAGGGTTGCCAATGATTTTCCAAGGGTCGAAGGTATTGGGGGTGTGGTTCCAAATGGTGGGTGTCCTAAATGTGGTAAGGGTCATAGTGGCCTGTGCTTGAGAGATACTAATGCGTGTTATAGGTGTGGAGAAGTTGGGTATAAATTGTTGGATTACCCTTGAAATTGCAACAAGGGTAAGGAAGTTCATCCATAAGGTGTTATTGCAGTTCCTTTGGGGAGAGGTGGCCGACAAAATAGTACCCCGAGGCACAATTGATTTTATGCTTTGCATGGGAGGCAATGGGTTGATGAGGTGCCCGACGTTATTACTGGTATGTTAAAAATCTTTGATTTTGATGTGTATGCATAGATTGATCCGAGTGCCACTCTTTCTTTTGTTACCCTCTTTGTTGCCAAAAAGTTCCATGTTGAACCCAAATTATTGTGTGAGTCATATGAGGTGTCTACTCATATTGGTGCATCTATTGTTGCTAGAAAGGTGTATAGGAATTTTTCCATTTGCATTTTGCATAAAATATTGCCTTGTGATCTTGTTGAGTAGGATATGGTTGATTTTGATGTTATTCTTGGGATGGATTGGTTGCATGCATACTATGCCTCTATTGATTGTAGACCTATAGGGTCAAATTCCAATTCCTAAATGAACCCATTCTTGAGTGGGAGAGTCATGATATGATAATCAAGGGTAGATTTATCTCTTGTATTAAAGCCAGTAAGTTGGTCTCCAAGGGGTGTCTTTATCATCTTGTGAGGGTTAGGGATGTGGAGTCTAAAGTCCTTCCCAAAGAGTCGGTTCCGGTTGTAAATGAGTTTCTTGATGTGTCTCCAAATGACCTTCCCGGTGTTCCTCTACAAAAGGAGATAGATTTTGGTATAGACCTCCTCCTTGGTACTCAACCCATTTCTATTCCCCCGTACCATATGGCCTCAACGGAGTTAAAGGAGTTGAAGGAGCAATTGAGGGATTTGTTGGAGAAGGGTTTTATTAGGCTTATCCAATTACCTTGAGGTGCACCAGTGTTATTTGTGAAGAAGAAGGATGGGTCTCTTAGAATGTGTATTGACTACCAACAACTTAATAGGGTCACCATCAAGAATAGGTATCCTCTTCAAAGGATTGATGATTTGTTTGACCAATTGTAAGGGGCTAGCCACTTCTCTAAGATTGATCTTCAGTCCGGGTACCGTCAAGTCAAGGTGAGGGAGTGTGATTTTCCTTAGATGGCCTTTCGAACTAGGTATAAGAATTATGAGTTTGTTGTGATGTCATTTGGGTTGACCAATGCACTGACTATTTTTATGGATCTTATAAATAGGGTCTTCAAATTCTATCTTGACTCATTTGTTGTGGTCTTCATTGATGATATATTGATCTATTCACATAGCGAGGAGGAGCATATGGGTCATTTGAGGGTAGTATTGCAAAGATAGAGGGAACAGAAATTGTATGCTAAATATGAAAAGTATGAATTTTGGTTGAAAGAAGTTGCTTTCTTAGGTTATGTGGTGTCGGGGGATGGTATTAAGGTAGATCCTAAAAAGATGGATGTGATTAGAAATTGGCCTAGACCATTGACCCAGTCGGATATTAGGAGCTTCTTGGGCTTAGCAGGTTACTAAAGGTGATTTTTGATTGTGTTCTCTTCTATTGCTTCTCCCATGACAAAATTGACCCAAAAGAAGGCTAAGTTTGTGTGGACCGATGAGTGTGGAGAGAGCTTCCTAACCTTGAAGGATAAGCTTGTGTCCGCTCCTATATTGTCACTACCGGAAGGGCTAGAGGTGTTTGTGGTGTATTGTGATGCTTGTAGAGTTAGTTTGGGTTGTGTTCTAATGCAAAATGGTAAGGTCATAGCCTATGCTTCTAGGCAACTCAAAGTGCATGAAAAGAACAATCCTACCCATGATCTTGAACTACCTGCCATGGTATTTACATTAAAGATATGGCGTCATTATTTGTATGGGGTGCATGTTGATGCGTTCAACGATCATAGGAGCCTCCATTATTTCTTCACCCAAAAATATCTCAACTTGAGGCAAAGAAGGTGGCTAGAACTTCTTAAGGACTATGATATGAGTGTGCATTATCATCACAGTAAGGCCAATGTGGTGGTGGATCCATTGAGTAAGGTATTTATGGATAGCCTGGTCCATGTTGGTGATGGTGGCATAGAGGTGGCTAAGGAGGTCCATTGGTTGGCTAGATTGGGGGTTAGGTTGGAAGAAGTTGATAATGGGGGTGTTGTTGTTGATGGTTCTAAATCTTCATTGGTTGAGAGGTGAAAGCTAAGCAAGATCTTGACCCCAATTTGTTGGAATTGAAGGCATTGATAAAAGATGGTAAGGTGGATGTTTTCTCCCAAGGGGGCGATGGTACCCTTAGGTACCAAGGTAGGTTGTGTGTGCCTTGTTTTGATAGCTTGAAGGAAAAGATTTTTGATGAGGCTCATGGTTCTTCTTACTTTATTCACCCAGGTTCTACTAAGATGTATAGGGATTTGAGAGAGGTGTATTGGTGGGGAGGCATGAAGAGGGGCATTGCCAAATTTGTTCCGGTTTCCATAGTTTCCAACAAGTCAAAGCCAAACATTAAAGGCTGGGTGGCCTAACCCAAGACATAGAGATTCCTATTTTGAAGTGGGAAGAGATTAATATGGATCTTTTGGTTAGGTTACCCAAGACTAGAAAGGGTTTTGATTTCATATGGGTTGTGGTTGAAAGGATGACAAAATCGACTCATTTTCTACCGGTTAAGACTACATATGCGGCTGAAGATTATGCTAGGCTGTACATTTATGACTTGGTGAGGTTGCACGGGGTTCTTTTGTCCGTCATATCGGATTGTGGAGCACAATATACTTCACACTTTTGGAGGTCCTTCCAAAGAGGTCATGGAACCAAAACAATGCTTAGTATGGCCTTTCACCCTCAAACAGATGGCCAAGATGAACGAACTATCCAAACACTTGAGGACATGCTTAGGGCTTGTTCATTGAAGCTTAAGGGTAGTTGGGATGATCATCTTTCATTGATTGCGTTTGCATATAACAATAGCTATCATTCTAGTATTAGTATGGCTCCTTTTGAGGCTTTCTATGGTAGGCATTGTAGATCATCGGTTGGGTGGTTTGAGGTTGGAGAGGTGGATCTATTTGGTTCGGATATGGTTATGGATGCTATGGAGAAGGTAAGGATGATTAGAGAAAGGTTGAAAACAGCCCAAAGTCGCCAAATGTCTTATGCAGATGTGAGGAGAAGGGATCTTGAACTCAAGGTTAGTGATTGGGTTTATTTGAAGGTATCACCCATGAAGGGTGTGGTCCGTGTTGGTAAGAAAGGCGCGTTAAGCCCTAGATATATGGGTTGTTATAGGGTGATAAGAATGAACCGACCCCAAAAACTGCCCGAAAATGTGCCTCCGAATGCCTGGAATTTTAAATTCTATATATCTCAAAATCCATTTTCTATTTCGAAAATCTGACTTCATATTCGTGTTTAGGGGGTCAAAATTAGGTGTAAAAGGGTCTAACCGTGATTTAAGAGTGAAAGATTAGCAATTATAAGATTCCAAGAATGCAATTTCCAGTGTCAAATACGCGTCATTTCCGCGACGTGCCACTGTGTAAAAAGTGGACTGATTTCTTAGTACGGTCCAAGACTTCTAAGTTTTGGGCCTAAGTATTCCCAAACATGTTTTTACCCATACTTAGCCTTATTTCACCCTCATATCATCCTAAACATTTCCCAATAGTCACTCAAGTCCCAAACCCTCATCCCAAGCTAAGGTTCTCCTTCAAGGTTCTTCAAGTTTCAAGTCACCATCTCTAATCCTCACCAAGTTCATCTCTAAGCTAAGGTATGTGGGTTTCTTTCATGAGTTCCTTTCACCCATGATACCCTAGTCTCCTTTTACTCAAATTGCATGATTTAAAGTTGATTTACAAATGGGTATTGATTATTATGAAATTCACTTCACACTATGTTAAAACTATGTAAAGTTGTGACTATTTTGGTATGTTTTGAGCTTTATATCTTGGATCTATTGTACGATTTCATGAAGTGTTTTGATGTATATTGCTTGAGGGTGTTGCAAGGTGTTGATTGATGGTTTTACAATGGATTTGCTTGCATGATTTCATTTCTATATTTCATGGTTTCGTACTAGCATTACACACCCTCTAAGTGTTTATAAAATGTCCGGATATGATTTCTTGAGGAGTTGAAAGTCCAAATCATGAGATATTATATGAATGACTATATGATGATGAAATGAGCTTATGTATATGATATACTCTATGTAAAGTGTTGCATTAGACTATACCCGATCCGGGGGGATAAGAGCCTGGGTAACCAAGGTGGGGGTTTGTACTCATCAACCATGTGAGGGGTTTGTACTTCGCCACCATGGTGATAAGGTGTGATTAACATCATCCATGTGAGGGGTTTGTACCACACAACCACCAAGGGGTTTGTACCTTAAATAGATGGGTTTGTACCTTAAATAGATAGCTTCGTCTCTTCTACACATATTATATCCTATATAAGCATGAGTTACTTAAGCATGATTTACTTAAGCATTGATCATACATGCCATATTGTTATATTATGCCTATTGCTTACTATTATGCATTTTGATAATGATGCCTATCTATTGTTGCATTGCAACCTACATACTTAGTGCATTCAAACGTACTAACGTATACTCTTACCTATATGATATCACCATGTAGGAACCGAAGCCCAAATTGATCATTCTTCTCCACGTTGCCAGTTTGGTGCTACTCAAGCTAGTTGGTAAGTGCTCCACTTTGGGGACCTCAATCTACACTCTCTTGTTATGTATTGAGACACTCTTCTTTATGTTCTATTTAACTATGAGGTTGAGCCCGATTGCTTTGTCTTGGCCCATGCTCTTATCTATGTATTAGAGGTGTTTGTTGGACATGTTATGTATCTGTGATGTGAGCTTGACTCTTGTCTCTTGATTATGATGTTATGCAAGCTTTTCCCTTAGTCCCATTGCCCCTATTCTTACTCTCTTATGTTTTTATATGCTTCCGCGACCAATGATGTGTAATGACTAGTTAAGAGGCTTATTTGAGGTTCCTTCGGGTTCCCCATTCGCCGCGTCATGTCTAGGCCTTAGGATTGGGTCGTCACAAATATGGTATCAGAGAACTAGATTGATAGATTTTCGGAGTCCAACACACCGCGTCGATTAGAGTCCTATTCAAGGTTGTAAAACTCGCCATGACTATGAGTAGGAGGCTATGAGACGTTTTAGGAAATATTTTCCTTCTTCATGTTCTACATTGTTCTATGGAGTTGCAGTGGGTTTTTTCCCATAGCGATTGTTCTTTACTATGCTAGATCATGCCAAACACTAGAGGAAGATGGGCCCAAACTCCCGAGGAGCAACCTACCAACGGTGAACTCCGGGATGCTCTCACTATGCTTGCCCAAGTGGTGGCCAACCAAGGGTCCCTAGCCCCTCATGCTACTACTCCAAGGGTTAGGGTAAGAGATTTCATGAGGATGAATCGTTCGGTATTCTATGGGTCAATAGTGGATGAAGATCCACAAGAGTTCGTTGATGAGGCTTATAGAATTTTAAATATCATGGGTGTTGGGCCGAATGAAAAGGCGAAGTTTGCGGCATACCAAATCAAAGGGAGCCCAAATATGGTATGATCAATGGAAGGGTGAAAAGGAAATTGGTAATGTGGTGCTTTGGGAGGAGTTCAAATTGACTTTCCTTAATCGGTTTTCCCCTCTTGAGCTTAGGGAAGCAAAGTTGGTAGAGCTATGAGTGTGAGGGAGTATGCCCTCAAGTTTAATCAACTTTCAATGTATGCTCCTCATTTAGTAGCCGATCCTATATCTAGGATGAATAAGTTCATGATGGGGGTCTCCGACTTGGTAAGTGAAGAATGCCGGTTCGCCATGCTAATTAGTGACATGGACTTGTCTCGGTTGATGACCTATGCCGAGCAAATGGAGGAGGAGAAATTGAGGAAGAGAAGGGGGAATGAGGCCAAGAGGGCCCGATTTGAGGGTAAATTCCAAAAGGGTGCTAAATTTTGTCAAGTCCAAGGGCCTTCTCATGCTATTAATAGGGAGTTTGCCAATGACTTCCCTAGGCCTCAAGGTGTTGGTTGGGTGGCTCTTATTGATGCGTGCTCTAAATATGGAAAGAGCCATGGAGGCCTATGTTTGAATGGTTCTAATGCATGTTATGAATGTGAGGATCTTGGTCACAAGAAGGTAGATTGTCCAAGGGACTGTGGCAACAACCGAGGTGCAAATGCTGTCCCATTGGGTAGAGGTGGTCCTCAAGTTGGTGCCCCAGGGCACAACCAGTTTTATGCACTACATTAGAGGCAATAGGTTGGTGAGCTTCCCGATGTTGTTACCAATATGTCAAAAATCTTTGACTTTGATATATATGCTTTGATTGATTCAGGGGCCACTCTTTCCTTTGTTACCCCTTTTGTTGCTGAAACGTTCCATGCTGACCCCTGTTATTGCATGAGTCATATGAAGTATCTACTCATATTGGTGCCTTTATTATTGCTGGGAAAGTTTATAGGAGTTGTCCTATTTGCATTTTGCATAAGTTTTTGCCTTTTGATCATGTTGAATTAGACATTGTAGGTTTTGATGTCATTCTTGGGATGGATTGGTTGCATGCGTACTATGCTTCTATTGATTGTAGAACTTGTAGGGCCAAGTTTCATTTCCCTAATGAACCCGTCCTTAAGTGGAAAAGTCAAGATATAGTTGTCAATGGTAGATTCAATTCATGCATTAAATCCCATAAGTTGATTTCTAGAGGGTGTTTGTATCATCTTGTGAGGGTTAAAGATGTGGAGTCCGAAGTCTCTTCCATTGAGTAGGTTCTGGTTGTAAAAGAGTTTCTTGATGTCTTCCCAAATGACCTTCCCGGTGTCCCTCCCGAAAGGGAGATAGATTTTGGCATAGATCTCCTTCTTGATACTCAATCTATTTCCATTCCCCTTTATCCTATGGCCCCGATGGAGTTGAAGGAGTTAAAGGAACAATTGAAAGATTTATTGGAAAAGGGATTTGTTATACCTAGTCAATCACCTTGGGGTGCCTATGTGTTGTTTGTAAAGAAGAAGGATGGGTCACTTAGAATGTGCATTGACTATTGGCAGCTCAATAGGGTCACCATCAAGAATAGGTATCCTCTTCCAAGGATTGATGATTTGTTTGACCAATTGCAAGGGGCTAGCTTCTTCTCTAAGATTGATCTTAAGTCCAGGTATCATCAAGTGAGGGTGAGGGAGCATAATATTCCCAAGACGACCTTCCGGACTAGATGTGGGCATTATGAGTTTGTTGTGATGTCGTTTGGGTTGACCAATGCATCGACCATGTTCATGCACCTAATGAATAGGGTCTTCAAACGTTTCCTTGATTCCTTTGATATGGTGTTCATTGATGATATTTTGATCTATTGACATAGTAGGGAGGAGCATATGGGGCATTTGAGCGTTGTGTTGCAAAGATTGAGGGAGAAGAAATTGTATGACAAATATGATAAGTGTCAATTTTGGTTGAATGAGGTTGCATTCTTGGGTCATGTGGTGTTAGGGATGGTATAAAAGTGGATCCTAAGAAAATGGATATGATTAGAAATTGGCCTAGACCATCGACCCCGTCGAATATTAGGAGCTTCTTGGGCCCAGCGAGTTATTATAGAAGGTTTGTGAATGGTTCTCCTCCATTGCTTCTTCTATGACAAAATTGACACAAAAAAGGTTAAGTTTGTGTGGACCGATGAGTGTGAGAGGAGCTTCCAAACACTGAAAGGCAAGCTTGTGTCCGCTCCTATATTGTCACTACTGGATGGGCTTGAGGGATTTGTTGTGTATTGTGATGCATCTAGAGTTGGATTGCGTTTTGTGCTAATGCAAAATGGTAAGGTCATAGCCTATGCTTCTAGACAACTCAAGGTACCTGAAAGGAACTACCCTACCCATGATCTAGAGTTAGCCGCCGTTATGTTTGCATTAAAGATGTGGCATCACTATTTGTTTGGGGTGCATGTTGATGTCTTCACTGATCATAAGAGCCTCCAATATATCATCACCCAAAAAGATCTCAACTTGAGGCAAATAAAGTGGCTAGAACTTCTTAAGGACTATGATCTGAGTGTGCACTATCATCTAAGTAAGGCAAATGTGGTGGCAAATGCCTTGAGTAGGGTGTCTATGGGTAGCTTAGCCTATGTTGATGGTGGTAGGGAGATGGCTAACCAGGTGCATCAATTAGCTAGATTGGGGGTTAGGTTAGAGGAGGTTGGTGATGATGGTGTGGTTGTTGTTGGTGGTTCTAAGTCTTCATTGGTTGATGAGGTGATAACAAAACAAGACCTTGACTCCTCCTTGCTTGAATTGAAGGCCTTTGGTGAAAGAGGGCAAAGTAGAGGTTTTCTCCCAAGGGGGAGATGGTTCTCTTAGGTACCAAGGTAGGTTGTGTGTGCCTTGTGTTGATGGTTTGAGGGAGAAGATCCTTGATGAGGCCCACAATTCATCTTATTCTATCCACCCCGGTTCTACCAAAATGTATAGGGACTTGAGAGATGTTATTAGTAGGGAGGCATGAAGAGGGACATTGCCAAATTTATTTTTGGTTGCCATAGTTGTCAACAAGTCAAAGACGAACCTCAAAGGCTGGGTGGCCTAACCCAAGACATAGAGATTCCTACTTGGAAGTGGGAAGTGATTAATATGGATTTTGTGATTGGGTTGCACAAGACTAAAAAAGGGTTTTGATTCCATTTGGATTGTGGTTGATAGGATGATGAAATCAGCGTACTTTCTACCTGTTAAGACCATATATGGGGCTGAAGAGTATACAAAGTTGTATATCCATGAGTTGGTGAGGTTACATGGGGTTCCTTTGTCCATCATATCGGATCATGGTTCACAATTCACTTCACACTTTTGGAGGTCCTTTCAAAGAGGTCTTGCTACAAAAATTCACCTTAGTACAACCTTTCACCCCAAATGGATGGCCAAGCCAAAAGAACCATTCAAACACTTGCGGATATGCTAAGGGCTTGTATATTGGAGTTGAGGGGCAGTTGGGATGACCATCCTTCTTTGATTGAGTTTGCCTACAACAATAGCTATTACTCTAGCATCAATATGGCTCCTTTTGAGGCTCTTTATGAGAGACGTTGTAGATCACTGGTTGGTTGGTTTGAGGTTGGATATGTGGCTTTATTTGGACCAGATCTGGTCATGAAGGCTCTTGAGAAGGTTAGGATGATTAGGGAAAGGTTGAAGACGGCCCAAAGTCGTAAAAAATCCTATGCCGATGTGAGAAGAAGAGACTTTGAATTCAAAGTGGGTGATTGGGTTTACTTGAAAGTTTCTCCAATGAAAGGTGTGGTCCACTTTGGTGAAAAGGGGAGGTTGAGTCCAAAATATGTTGATCCTTGTAAGGTCTTAAAGAGGGTTGGCAAGGTAGCTTATGAATTGAAGTTGCCTAATGAAATGAATTTGGTTCTTTCGGTGTTTCATGTCTCTATGTTGAGGAAATGTGTTGGTGATCCTAATGCTATTGTGCCTCTTAATATTGTGGGTGTTGTTTAGGATAATGTGACCTATGAAGAGGTTCCGGTTCAGATTTTGGATAGACAAGTAAAGAGATTGAGGAACAAGGAGGTGGTATCCGTTAAGGTTCTTTGGAGGAACCAACAAATCGAAAGTGCTATTTGGGAGGCCGAAGCGGACATGCAAAATAGGTATCCTTATCTTTTCCACTCCACTCAAGCTTAAGGTACCAATTCTAAGTCCCGTATGTGATTCAATTCTAGTATTTCAGTCCCTATGCCATTCATATGCATTCATGTTTAAGTTGGAAAGTTTATGATGGTTTTACACTTATGTTGAGATTTTAGAAATGATGTTTTAAATGTAATATTGCATTTTTATTGGAGCTGATTTGTTTATTATCACTCTTGTCTTATATGTCTCTTTTATATTGGGGACGAATGTTCCCAAGGGGGAGATATTGAAACGACCCCAAGAAGTGCCCGAAATGTGCCTCAGAATGCCTGGAATTTTAAATTCCATATATCTCAAAGTCCATTTGCTATTTTGAAAATCCAACTTCATATTCGTGTTCAGGGGGTCATAATTAGGTGAAAAAGGATCTAACCCCGATTTAAGAGCAAAAGATTAGTAATTATGAAATTCCAGGAATGCAATTATGAAGTGGTTGGAGTGTAGGGATGAAGATGAAAAGTGAAGGGTTAAGGAGATCTATAAGACGGCTAAGTCAGAAGCAAAGATGGCGGTGACGAGTGCTAAGATAGTAGCATTTGAGCGTCTATATGAGGAGCTAAGTGATAAAGGTAGAGATAAGAGATTGTATAGGCTCCCCAAAGAGAGAGAAAGGAAAGCTTTGCGACTTAGACCAAGTGAAGTGCATCAAGGATGAGAAGGGTGAGGTGTTGGTGGATGACACTTCCATTAACTAAAGTGACAAGCTTACTTTCATAAACTCTTAAATGAAAAAGAAAATAGAGATATTGAGCTGGGCCAGTTGTCACACTCCGAAAGTGATCGTGATTTCGATTATTGCAGGATGTTTAGAGTTTAGGAGGTTAAAAGGGATATTAGTAGGATGAAAAAAAGGAAGGTGATTGGACCCGATGAGATTCCAGTAGATTTTTGGAAGAACATGGTCAAGGATGGTATAGAGTGGTTGACTAGACTATTTAATGCTATTATGAAGACTGTCAAGATGCCTGATGAATGGAGGAGGAGTACAATCATTCCATTATACAAGAACAAAGGAGATATTCAAAACTGTAATAATTACAGGGTATCAAGTTATTAAGTCACACTATGAAGGTCTGGGAGAGAATGGTTGAGATGAGGGTGAGAAAAGTAGTTTCTATTTCAGAGAATCAGTTAGGATTCATGGCGGGGTGGTTGACTACTGAAGCAATTCATCTTGTTCGGAGATTAGTGGAGAAATATAGGGAAAGAAAGAAGGAACTTCATACGGTGTTCATTGATCTCGAGAAGGCCTATGACAAAGTTCCTAGGGTTGTCCTATGGAGGTGTCTAAAGGTGAAAGGTGTCACAATGGCATATATTAGGGTGATTATGGACATGTACGATGGAGGCAAAACTCGAGTAAGAACCGTGGAAGGAGACTCAGAGTTTTTTCCTGTTGAGATGGGACTCCATCAAGGATATGTGTTGAGCCCTTTCCTATTTGCCTTGGTGATGGACGAGCTGATGCGATCTATCAAGGAGGAGGTTCCATGGTGTATGCTATTTGCAGATGACATAGTACTCATTGGTGAGACTTTTACTAAAGTTAATGATAGGTTGGAGGCTTGGAGACACGCCTTGGAGTCCAAAGGATTCAAATTGAGCAGGACCAAAACAGAATACTTGGAGTGCAAATTCAGTGTTTTGAGGGATGAAACAAACATCGATGTGAGGCTTGCCACTCAACCTATCCCCAAGAGGGAAAACTTTAAGTATCTGGGGTCCATTATCCAGAGTAGTGGTAATATCGATGATGATGTCACATATCGTATTGGGGCAACATGGACTAAATGGAGGCTAGCATCTGGATTGTTGTGTGACAAGAAGATACCTCCTAAACTCAAAGGTAAGTTTTATAGAATGGTGGTTTGACCATCTTTGCTGTATGGGGTGGAGTGTTGGCCAAAAAAATGCACATATCCATAAGATGCGTGTCACAGAGATGAGGATGTTGAGATGGATGTGTGATCACACCAGGAGTGATAAGATTAGGAATGAGACCGTTTGAAGAAGCTAGAGGTGGCCACTATTGGATCTGAAAAGAAATTACATGGTCGAGGCGCTACAGCAGCTTGGAATTGATGTGGCTGATAAGTTGAGGGAAGCGAGACTGTGATGGTTTGGACATGTGCGGAGAAAGAGTACCAATGCTCCTGTTAGGAGGTGCCAGAGGTTGGCCGTGGGAGATACACAGAGGGGTAGAGGTAGACCGAAGAAGTATAGGGGCGGAAGTGATCAGATAAGATATGGCAAAACTTGATCTCACCGAGGACATGACCTTAGATAGAAAGGAGTGGAGGTCGCGAATTAGAGTAGTAGGCTAATTGGTAGGTAGAGTTAGGTGGATGTCTGGCGTTAGGGTGTAGTAGTAGTGCTTTATGTCATGTATTGTCATTATTAGTCGTATATATGTTAATCTTATCGTATTTACATGTTGTCATGTATTATTTCATTATTAATCGTTCTTTCTGTTCCCTTTTCTTTCCTTTTTGTCATATCTAGTTTATTCTGCTTATGGGTTTTTGAGACGAGGGTTCCGAGGAAACAACCTCTCTACTTCTATGAGGTAGTGGTAAGGTCTCCGTACATTCTACCCTTCCCAGACCGCACTTGTGAGCTTCCACTGGGTATGTTGTTGTTGTTGTTTGCAATTTCCAGTGACAAATCCGCATCACTTCTGCGACGTGCCACTGTGTAAAAGGTGGACTGTTTTTTTTAGTTCGGTCGAAGACTTCTAAGTCTTGGGCCTAAGTGTTCCCAAACATGTTTTTACCCATACTTAGCCTTATTTCACCCTCATATCATCCTAAACATTTCCCAATACTCACTCAAATACTTAGCCATATTTTCACTCCTAAAATTCAAGTCCCAAATTCTCATCCCAAGCTAAGGTTCTCCTTCAAGGTTCTTCTTCAAGTTTTAAGTCTCTATCTGCAATCTTCACCAAGTTCATCTCTAAGCTAAGGTATGTGGGTTTCTTTCATGGCTCCCTTTCACCCATGATACCCAAGTCTCCTTTTACTCAAATTGCATGATTTAAAGTTGATTTACAAACGGGTCTTGATTATAATGAAATTCACTGCACACTATGTTAAAGCTATGTAAAGTTATGACTGTTTTGGTATGTTTTGAGCTATAAATCTTGGATATTTTGTAAGATTTGATGAGGGGTTTTAACGTATATTGCTTGAGGGTGTTGCAAGGTGTTCAGTGATGGTTTTACAATAGATTTTCTTGCATGATTTCATCTCTATATTTCATGGTTTCATACTAGCATTACACACCCTCTAAGTGTTTCATAAAATGTCCGGATACGGTTTCTTGAGGAGTTGAAGGTCCAAAGCATGATATATGATATGAATGACTATATGATGATGAAGTGAGTTTATGTATATTATATACTCTATATAAAGTGTTGCATTAGACTATACCCGATCCGGGGGGATATTAGCCCGGGTAACCAAGGTGGGGGGTTTGTACTCATCAATCACGTGAGGGGTTTGTACTTCGCCACTGTGGCAATAAGGTGTGATTACCATCAACCATGTGAGGGGTTTATACCACACAACCACCAAGGGGTTTGTACGTTGAATAGCTAGCTTTGTCTCTTCTACAAATATGATATCCTATATAAGTATGAGTTACTTAAGCATGATTTACTTAAGCATTGATCATACATGCCATATTGTTATATTATGCCTATTACTTACTATTATGCATTTTGATTATGATGCCTATCTATTATTGCATTTCATCCCACATACTTAGTACATCCAAATGTACTAACATATACTCTTGCCTACATGATATCACCATGTAGGAACCGGAGCCCAAGTTGATCATTCTCCTCCACGTGGCTAGTTTGGTTCTACTCAATTAGTGAGTCCTCCATTGTGGGGACCTTAGTCTACGCTCTCTTGTTATGTACTGAGACACTCTTCTTTATGTTATATTTGACTATGAGGGTGTCCCCGGTTGCTTTGTCTTGGCCCCTGCTCTTATCTATGTATCAGAGGTGTTTGTTGGACATGCTATGTATCTATGATATGAGCTTGACTCTTGTCTCTTGATTATGATGTTATGCAAGCTTTTCCCTTAGTCCTATTTCCCCTATTCTTACTCTCTTATGTTTTTATATGCTTCCATGACCAATGATGTGTAATGATAAGTTTAGAGGCTTGTTTGAGGTTCCTTTGGGTTCCCAATTCTTGTGTCATGTCTAGGCCCTAGGCTTGGGTCGTGACTAACAAGTATTGGTGAGGTGGCCTACGAGTTGGATTTGCCTCGAGAAATGGAATTGGTTCATCCAATCTTTCATGTGTCTATGTTGAGGAAGTGTGTGGGTGATCCTAATTCTATTGTACCTCTTGATGTTGTCGGGGTGGTTGAAGACAACTTGACATATGAAGAAGTTCCAGTAAAGATCTTGGATAGGCAAGTGAAGAGGTTGAGAAACAAGGAAGTTGCTTCCGTTTAAGTCCTTTGGAGGAACTAACAAGTCGAAGGTGCTACTTGGGAGGCCAAAGTGGATATGCAAAAATGATACCCTTATCTTTTTCACTGCACTCAAGCCTAAGGTATTGATCTAAATCCTTTATATGATCTTAAGTCTTAAGCTCAACCCTCATGTCATTGCATACGTTCATGTTTAAATTGACAAGTTCATGATGATTTTACACTTATGTTGAGATTTTTTAAATGATGTTTAAGTGCATTGATGCATCCTTATGTGGGCTGAAATTGTCATGTTTGCATCTCTCATATACATTTCTTTGACATTCGGGGATGAATTCTGCCAAGGGAGAGATATTGAAACAACCCCAAAAAGTGCCCGAAAATGTGCCTCGGAAGTGGCTGGAATTGTAATTTCCATATATCTCAAAACCCGTGAGTGATATCGAAAACCCGACTTCATATTCTTGTTTAGGGGGTCAAACTGAGTGGAAAATGGATCTAACCCCGATTTAAGAGCAACGGTAGCAAATTTCCAAAGACGATCCTCGCCCCTGGAGCGATGCGCCAAGGGCAAGCTACTGTGTATTTTTGTGGCCAATTTTCTATCTCAGCAGAAGGCCTTTGGGTCTTGGGACTAAGTGTTCACATGCGTGAATACCTATACTTCAAGACTCCATCTCCAATCTTCATCAAGTTGTTCTCCAAAGCTAAGGTATGTGGGTTTCTTTCATGGGCTCCTTTCGCCCATGATACCCAAGATCTCTTTTACCTAAAATTGCATGACTTAAAGTTGATTTACTCATGGGTCTTATCTATTATAAATTTCACTACATATTATATTGAGGTTTCATGAAATTATGATTGTTTTAGCATGTTTTGAGCTATGAATCTAAGATCTATTGTGAGATTTAATGAAGGGCTTTGATATATATGGCTTGAGAGTGTTACCAAGTATCTATTTGATGGTTTTACATTGAATTTTCTAGCATGATTTCACTCTTGAATTGCATGGTTTTACACTAGCACTACATACCCACCAAGTGTTTGATAAAATGTTCGGGTGATGATTTCTTAGGGAATTGAATGTCCAATGCTTGTCTTATGAGTTGAATGACTACATGATGATGAAAGGAATGTATGTATGATATTATCTCTATAGTGTTGGGAATTGACCAAGCCTTACTCGGGGGTTGTAGGCCCAGGTAACCTTGTTGAGGGGTTTGTACCTCAATTGCCTTGCCCAAGAGGTGGTAGGCCCGTGCAACCATGTCGAGGGATTTCTACCTTGATAACCACGTTGAGGGGTTTGTACTCTATCAACCATTTTGGGGGGTTTGTACCTCATCAACCATATTGGGGGTTTGTACCTCATCAACCTATTGAGGGGTTCGTACCTCATTCACCCCTCCAAAGGGGCGGTAGGTCTTAGATATGCACTCATAATGGTCTCTCCTTACACATGTATTATGTTCCATATAAGCATAGTTTTACTTCAAGCATCATTCATACATACCATATTGATATATGCTTACCCATTGCCTATATTATGCATTTCGCTTATGGTACCTATCACTTATTGCATTTGCATCCTATATATTTAGTACATTCAAATGTACTAACACTACTTTATGCCTACATGATGTCACCATGTAGGTACTGGAGCCCCACTTGATGCTCCTCATCCACGTGGCTAGTACGACTTCTCTCATGTTATTTGGTGACTCCTCCATTTCGGGGACGATGTTTATGATCTCATACTATGTATGTATATGTTGACTATGAAGTGAGCCTGGTAGCTTGTCTTGACCCCCGCAAAGTATCTAAGTTTAGAGGCATTGGTGGACATGCTTTGTATTATGCTATGAGCTTTGACTCTCTCTTGACTCTTGATGTATATGATATGGAAGTTGTACCTTAGCCCCGTTGTCCCTATTTACTATCTCTTGTTGTATTTTACTGATTTCGCGACCAAGGATATGTAGTGATACGTTAAGAGGCTTGCTTGGGATCCCTTCGGGTTCCCCATGTGCTGTGTCACGTCTAGGCCCTAGGCTTGGGTTTTGACAGTTGTCCTTACCTTATGATATATTCTTTTAAGTAGGGACCATGACTTATTATACCTTATGGCATGGCCCTTTCGGTAGGTTGTCCTCACCTTACTAAAAATCTTTCATGTAGGAAACATGAGATGTTCTACCTTACGGCATGGCCTTTTGGGTAGGAGTACAAATAGCTCATCAAACCATCACATCAAAGAGTCAAGAAAAGGGCTTCACATTTCACATGAGATTAAAACATAGTATAAGGGTTCAAAAATTCTCTTGTATATCATGGGAGCTTTTCATGAGTTTAATACATGCTTGGGGACCCGTAAAGTATCCTAACATGCTTACCACTTAAATGCATGCAATAACCCCTCATCAACATCAAGAATCCATATCAAGTGATTTCATCAAGCACATGGTGAGCATATGCAATCCAATAGTGTAGAACAAGAAGAAGTAAAACCAATTCATTTCAAAGTCAATCAAATCAGCCCACCAACATTATGGTAAAACCCCATCATGGGTAACATGTAAGTCATATCAAAACTTCACAATAGTTCATAGATTTCATATCTTGAATCATGTATAGTCTCAATAGACAAAGATTAATTCATAATATAAGCTTAAAGTAGATATTCATGCATAATCAACAATGTTTGACAAACCCCAATATATTTCATACTCATATTTCATAATAAGAGATACCTATAAGTAATACAACTTGAAAACATGAAACTTCTTAAAAGGGAACATTGAGCTCCATGGGTGAAAGGACCCAATACATGAAAACCATATACCTAAATTTGGGGATTCCTTGATGTAGACTTGAAGGAGATTATAAACTTGAATGGAGTTCTTGAGATCCAATGTGAGCTTAAAATCCTTGGATTTGGGTGGGAATTTTTGATAAAGTGTTGGAGAGGTTCTTGAGTGATATAGAGTTGAAAAATGGCTAAGTGTGAGAGATTTTATGTTTCAACGGGCATGGGGCTATGACCCCAATGCCCTTGGGTCGAAATACAAAAACAAGGGAAAAATTGCACTGGTCTGTGTTTGGTCCATGATGAGGACCCAATGCAAAGGACACTTTTACACAACTCCGTGCCCCTGGCGCATCGCAGCCTGGGCGCGGATCGCCACTGTTTCCGAAAAATTTGTGAAAATTATTTTCAGTACGGATTTTCTAAAATTCAAGTTATACCCATTTCCCACTCAATTTTGCCCCCAATCAAGAATATAAAGTCAGATATTTGATATCACGCACAATTTTGAGATATATGGAACTTACAATTATGTGCATTTCTAAAGCAGATTTTTGGGGCATTTCAATATCTCCCTCTTGGGAACATTCGTCCTTGAATATCAAAGAAATATGTATAAAAGAAGTAATCATGAAGTTTTTCAGCCCGATATGAATGCAATAATGCACTTAAATATTATTTTTAAAATTCTCAACATGAATGTCAGAATCACCATAAACTTGTTACCACAACCACAAATGCATGCAATATGACATGAGGGCTAAGACTTAAGACTTGAATTCAAAGATGGGACACCATTTGTTTATCTTAAGCTTGAATAGAGTGAATGAGGTATGAATATCGCTTTTTCATATTCGCTTCGGCTTTCCTAGTGACACCTTCGACTTGTTGATTCTCCCCATGGACCTTAATGGATGCTACACCCTTGTTCCTCAATCTTTTCAATTGTCTATTCAATATTTCAACCGGGACCTCCTCATAGGTCAAATTATCCTAAACCACACCCACAAACTCTAAGGGCATAATAGCACTTGGGTCACCATCACATCTCCTCAACATAGACACATGAAAGATCGGATGAACCACATTCATATCCATAAGTAACTCCAACTCATAAGCAACCTCACCTACTCTCCTAAAAACTTTGCAAGGACCCACAAACCTTAGGCTCAATTTTCCTACCTTGCAAAATCGGACCACACCTTTCACGGGTGAGACTTTCAAGTAAACCTAATCATCAACATAACCACACATAGCCTACCTTGGTACCTGAGGACACCATCTCCCCCTTGGGAGAAAACATCCACCTTACTATTCTTTACCGAAGCCTTCAACTTTAGCAAGGCGGGATCAAGGTATTGCTTTAACTTGACCCTTTTTAACCAAAAGAGATTTGAAACTATCTTAAATCATTACACCACTATTCTCAACTTCATCCAACCTCATTCCCAACCTAACCAACCAGTGTACTTTTTTAACTACCTCTTTGTTATTCACACTTTTCATATTTAGCAAGCAACCTCTCATCCATCAAAATTGCAACACCACCCTCAAATAATGCACAAGCTCTTCCCTGTCACAACCCAAGCCTAGGGCCTAGACGTGACACGGCGCATGGAAAATATGAAGGGATCCCAAGCAAACCTTTTAACATATCATTACACATCATTGTCGCGGAAGCAATAAAATGGCAGTAAAAAATAGTAAATAGGGATAAATGGGGCTATGAGACATCTTTCATATCATAAACATCATAGAGTCAAGAGAGTCAAGGCTCATAGCATCATTACATAACTTATCCAACAACACCTCTAAACATAGAACTTAGCCAGGGCCAAGACAAACAACCAAGCTCACCCTCATAGTCAAGCATACAATAAAGAAAAAAGAGTCTATATATAGCATAAATCAAGAGAAGTATGTCCTCGAAGTTGAGGATTCACCAACTTGCTTTGAAAGATATCGCACTAGCAACGTGGAGGAGGAGGATGATCAAGTGGGGCTCCGGTTCCTACATGGTAACATCATGTAGGCATAGAGTATGCGTTAGTACGTTTGAATGTACTAAATATGTAGGATGTAATGCAACAAGAGATAAGCAACATAATCGAAATGCATAACATAGGAATAAATAAGCATATAGCAATATGACATGCATAGAGGATGCTTAGAGTAAATCATGCTTACAAAAAACAAAATACGTGACTAGGAAGTGACCATCAATATAGAATATCCAAGGACTACTACCCCTTGGAGAGGCGATTGAGGTACAAACCCTCAATATGGTTATTGAGGTACATAACCCCCAACATGGTAGCACGGGCCTACTACCTCCTGAGCGAGGCAATCGAGGTACAAAACCCTTGATGTGGTTATTGAGGTTCATACCCCCCAATCATGGTGTCACGGGCTTACTACCTCTCGAGCGAGGTAATAGAGGTACCAACCCTCAATATGGTTACTCGGACCTGCTACCTCACAAGCAAGGCAATCGAGGTACCAACCCTCAATGTGGTTACCTGAGCCTACAACCCCCCAAGCGAGGCTTGGTCAACTCACAACACTATAGAGGAAAATGACACATATATGTACATTCTTGTTCATTATAAAGTCATTCAAATCATAAGCCATGCTTTATACCTTCAACAACTCAAGAATCCATAACCAGACATTTTATCAAACGCTTGGCGGGTGTGTAATGCTAGTGTAAAATCATACAATTCAAGAGTGAAATCATGCAAGAAAATGTAAAACTACCTACCAATACTTGGTAACACCACCATGCAATATATATCAAATCCTTCATCAAATCTCAAGATAGATCCAAGATTCACAGCTCAAAACATGCTTAAACAGTCACACCTTTACATAACCCCAACATAGTTCAAAGTCAAATTCATAGTAAGTAAAACCCATAAGTAAATCAACTTAGAATCATGAGATTTAGGTAAAAAGAAAGCTTAGGCACCATGGGTGAAAGGACCCAATGGTTGAAACCCACATACATTGACTTTGGAGAATCCTTGATGAAGATTGAAAATGGAGACCGGAAGCTTGAGTGAAATCCTTAAGATCCGGATGAGTTTTGGGACTTGAAATTTAGGTGAAATGTTTTTCTAAGTGTTTGAGAGAGTATTGGGGAATCTCTTGTATGATATGAAGGTGAAATATGGACAAGTATAGGTATTTTCACGCATAGGAAGACTTAGGCCGAAGACTCAAAGGCCTTGGACCGAACAACAAAACTGGGCAAAAATATGGTCCGCGCCCTAGCCAAGTCACTCCAGGGGCGGGATCAACACTACATAAGGAAACTTTAGAAAATTAAAATTGTGATTCGGTCACTCTAAAATTGGGTTAGACCCATTTCCCACTCAATTTTGCCCCTTGATCAAGAATATGAAGTCGGATTTCGATATCACATGCGACTTTTGAGATATATCAAAATTACGATTCCGAGCACTTCCAAGGCACATTTTGGGCACTTTTTGGGGTCATTTCATCTCCACTCCGGAAATAAATCAATATATTATCACTAAAAACCACCACAAACATATCAAGGTAGGGTTAAAGACCCTATTAACGAGATCCACAAACATGACCGGGGCATTGGTCAAGCAAAAGACATTACCACAAATTCAAAATATCAAGAAGGACATCGAGAAATTCATTGATGAACTGAACCGACTTAATAGGAAAGATTTTATACTCAACATGCCCAACCCTTACGAGATGGTAAATACAACCCTTAGAGATAAATTTGGGCCTTAAGACAAGAAATGAATCTACCCTTAACTACCACTTTACAACTTTCCACTCAAGTACGGACTTATTAAGGAATTGGAGTCTAACTTTATGGGCTCTACAATTAATGGAAGCACGATATGCATGTAATCAATCCACCCAAGAATAATCTCAAAATCCACTATGACAAGTTCAAAAAAATCACTATACAAGATTTTATGCAATAAGGACATGGAGCAACCCCTATAGACTTTCCTAGCCACAATAGACTCATCAATAGGGGACGGGGGTAGACACCAAAGGTTCACATAAAAATTCGAGACACGTGAAACCTATTTGAACATGAGGGCATACTCCCTTACACTCATGGAACCTTGCTTAAGATTCATGATCTCCATCATTTTAACCTCTCTCAACTCAATCGGGAAGAACCGATTGAGGAAAGCCGCCTTGAACTCCTCCCAAGGAATAGCATCATGATTTCCCCTTTACCATCTACCATTGCACAAACAAAGTTTGAGCCACACCTCTTAGTTGGTAGTCCGCTAGATCTGCCTTCTCCTCTGAATTTACACCTATGATGGATAACACCTTGTACACCTCATCTATGAACTCTTAGGCATCTTCCTCCGCCTTAGACCCATGAAACTCCGAAGGGTTCATTATAGTGAAGTCCCTCACTCTTGAGGCTGAGGTATGAGAATGAGAAGCTTGGTCCCCTTGATTCAATCAGTTGGTCATTGCATGGGCCAACATAGTGTTAGCATTCCAGAACTCAACTTTGGTAGCCCCTCCATCTTTAAGAGTTTGAGGAGCGGGGTAAGCTGGTTGTTACGTGGGTGCATGGGCTTTCCTTGGTCTTCGTCTTTATAGAGGTATGATCTAGAAGAGCAAAGAGTATCCGTTAGGAGAAAAAGCCTTATCTTACACCTAGAGCACGATATGGACCATGAAGGAGTGAAACATTTCCTAAAACCCCTCACAGCCGCCTATTCATAGTTGTGGCACACTTCACAACCATGAATAAGACCCTAATCAATATAGTGTGTTGGATTTTGAGGACTATTAACAACCTAGTGCTTTGATACCAAGTTTGTCATGACCCAAGCCTAGGTCCTAGATGTGACATGGCAAATAAGAAGCCCGAAGACAACCCAGACAAGCCTCTTAGCATATCATATACACATCCTTTGTTGTGAAAGAAAATTAGAAAGAAAATTAGACAAACACAAGAGTCAAATAAATGTAAAGGTAAAAAAGGGACTAAGGGAAAATGTTCATAATAATGATAGCATAAGAGAGTCAAGCTCCCAAAAACATAGACAAATAATGACATAATATCCAATGACACCTCTACATAGAATGGAGCAGGGCCAAGAAACTTCTCGGGCTCACCCTCATTAAGAAGTATTCTACATAAGAACAAGTCTCTAGAAAGCATGAATGAGAATAGATATCTCCCTCGGAATTGAGGACTCACCAACTAGCTTTCTTCATAAAAACCAAACTATCCATGAGGGGAATGGTCAACAGGAGCGCTTGTCCCTACATGGTGAAATCATGTAGGCATAGAGTATGCGTTAGTACGTTTGAATATACTAAGTATGTGGGATGCCATGCAACAAGAATCATAGGCCATGATATCAAGATGCTTAATTATATAAAAAGAACATAAGCTCAAATGGGACACATGCTCCGAAACCTTACACAGACATGCATGAGATGAACCCAAATAGAGACCCACTCACCTTACGGTAGCACCTTTTTGGAGAGTGTTACCAATACACCTACCTTACGACATAACCTTTTCGGTAGGTGCTATAAGATGTCCTTACATTACTATATAATCTTTTAGGTAGGCGCAATGAATTATTGTACCTTACGACATGGCCTCTTCGGTAAGTTATCCTTACCTTACGTTACAATCTTTTAAGTAGGGACCATGACTTATTATACCTTACAACATGGCCTTTTTGGTAGGTTGTCCTTACCTTAGAAATAATCTTTTAGGTAGGAACCATGAGATGTTCTACGTTATGACATGAACTTTTCAGTAGGAGTACAAATAGCTCATCAAACCATCACATCAAAGAGTCAAGAGAGGGGCTTCACATTTCATATGAGAGTAAAACGTAGTATACGGGTTCAAAAATTCTCTTGTAGATCATGGGAGCTTTTCATGAGTTTAATATATGCTTAGGGACCCGTAAAGTATCCTAACATGCTTACCACTTAAATGCATGCAATAACCCCTCATCAACATCAAGAATCCATATCAAGTAATTTCATTAAACACATAATAGGCATATGCAATCCAAGAGTGTAGAACAAGAGGAAGTAAAACCAACTCATTTCAAAGTCAATCAAATTAGCCCACCAACATTATGATAAAACCCCATCATGGGTAACATGTAAATCATATCAAAACTTAATAATAGTTCATAGATTTCATATCTTGAATCATATATAGTCTCAATAGACAAAAATTAATTCATAATATAAGCTTAAAATAGATATTCATGCATAATAAAAAATGTTTGAGAAAACCCTAATATATTTCATGCTTATGTTTCATAATAAGAGATGCCCATAAGTAATATAACTTGGAAACATGCAATTTCTTAAAAGGGAAGATTGAGCGTCATAGGTGAAAGGACTCAATAGATGAAGCCCACATACCTAAATTTGGGGATTCCCTGATGTAAGCTTGAAGGAGATTGTAAACTTGAATGGAGTTCTTGAGATCCAATGTGAGCTTGAAATCCTTGTATTTTAGTGGGAATTTTTGATAAAGTGTTGGAGAGGTTTTTGAGTGATATGAGAGATTTCACGTTTAAATGAGAATGGGGTTATAACCCCAATGCCCTTGGGCCAAAATACAAAATCGCAGAAAAACTGCACTAGTCCGCATCTGGTCCCTAACACAGACTCAATGCGAAGGCCACTTTTACACAGCTCCGCACGCCTGGCGTGTCGTGGCCAGGGCGCGGATCACTACTCTTTTCGAAAAATTTGTGAAAATTATTTTTCACTATGGGTATTCTAATATCTGGGTTATACCCATCCCCCACTCAATTTCTCCCTCTGATCAAGAATATGAAGTCGAATATTTGATATCACATACGAATTCTGAGATATATGAAAATTATGATTATGGGCATTTTCGAAGCACATTTTTGGGGCGTTTCACAAAAGAAGTTTGTGATTGAAACAACCAATACGCAGGGTTTGACTAGGTCTGGTAGATGTTATACGCTGGAAGAATCAACTCAAAGATCAACTAAGAAAGATCAAAATAAAAGGCCGATAAGTTAAGCGGAAGCAAAAGAGTTTTGAAGGAAAATGCAGCCCAAGGAATTTTCCATTGTGAAGCATTTAGAGAAGACGCCAACCCAAATTTCCATATGGGTATTGTTGATGAGTTCACAACAACATAGGCAAGCATTGGTAAAATCATTAGAAGATGTTTATGTGCCCATGGGAATAAATAGTGACAATCTTACAGCTACAATACGCCAAGTCACCCGAGGACATCAGATCAATTTTAGTGATGAAGAATTGCCATTCGAAGCATTGATGCATAATAGAGCACTCCACGTCATAATTAAATATCGGGATATGATTCTAAACCATGTTTTGATCGATAATGGACTGGACTAAACATATGTCCTTTGTCTACTCTAAACAGTTAAATCTTAATGTTGGAAAGATTCATCAGAACCAAGTTGATGTAAGAGCTTTCGATGGAGGTCAAAGAGACACATTGGGAGCTGTGAATTTGGTCATCCATGTAGGACCTACTTTGTTCATATTCGAATTCCAAGTAATGGACCTTACCACTAGCTACACCATATTATTGGGAAGACCTTGGATTCATATGGCTGGAGATGTGTCCTCTACCTTTCATCAGATGATGAAATTTGTGTGAAATGATCATAAAGTGGTTATTTATGGTGAAGGAAGTCATCAAGCGTGTAGTCACCCATCGTTGATAATGGTGCTAGAGGGTCTGATTTTTACATTATAGAGCTAGTGAATGCCACTGGTGATGATTTGGCACCTAGGCCTTCCATGCCAGTTGTCTACAAGATGATAGCCATAGTTATGCTTTGAAAGGAATTTGAACCAGGTTTCGGGCTAGGAAACTACTTGCAAGGTATCGCTGAGCCCATCAGGTTGTCGATGAGATCATCAAGGTTTGGTTTGGGGTATGTATCCTAGGAAGATGATGATTGGAGTACATCGAGTAAGAAAGTCAATCAGGCACTAGCTAGGATACGTCACTTGTACCAATCATTTCCAATACGAGAATATGTCAATGATGATGGTCTAAGGGAAGGAATCTGGAATCTTTTTGAAGAGGTTGATGCTATTATGGATGATGCAACAAAGACGACGGGAATTCCGCAGGCGAAGCCGAACGAGTAAGTGACGAATTAGATATCTACCCCGCTTTTGATCTCCCTCTCGCCTTGGTAGATGGAGATTCACCTAATTGATTATTTTCAAAATGATGGTGGTTCAGAGGAGGCCTGAAACCTACCTTTATTTTGTTTTGTTCTTGTGTGATTATGCTTTAGTTTCCCTTGTGATGTTTCAAGAAGGCAGATTGAGCCATGGTCATAGCCAAAGTTTGCAATTCTTATTTCAGTTGAGTGAAAACTTCCATTTATTTAAAATTTTACTTACTATCCATCTTATTGTTTTAATTTTTCTATCTAACTATGTTGCTTATGATTTCAGTAAAAATAACTTTGAACCTGCCAGTTCATGTCATGTTATAAGCTAAATGACCAAAATAAAGTAGATAATAATGAGCTTGAGGACTATGAAGAGAGAACCATGATGCCCAAACACCTTGTTGAGGAGTTGAAATAGTTTGAGAGTGAAGATAAGCCTTATTTAGAGGACACCAAATCTGTGAACTGAAGAGATGGAAAAGATATTAAAGAAACTAGAATCAATGTTCATTTGTAAGATGCCCAGAGGAGAGCTTGTTAGCCTACTCAAAGAATACATGGATGTATTCGCTTGGTCCTATGATGACATGACAGGTTTAAGTACAGACATCGTTTCTCAAAAATTTCTGATTAATCCACGATTTAGTCTAGTTAAGTAAAAGACTCAAAAATTCAAACTAGATCTAAGTCTTAAGATCACGAATAGGTTACCAAGCAAATACTATCCAAGGTGGTAGAAGTGGCAGACTATCCTACTTGGTTAGCCAATATTGTTCTGATACCCAAGAAGGATGGAAAGATTAGGATTTGTTTTGACTACAAAGATCTCAATAAAGCCAGTACCAAAGATGACTTCCCATTACCAAATATCCACATTCTCATTAATAATTGTGCCAAGCACGAGATGCTATCGTTCGTAGATTATTTTGCAGGTTATCACCAAATTCTAATGGATGAAGAAGATGCAGAAAAAATAGCTTTTATCACACCTTGGGTGTGTGTGTCATTATTGAGTAATGTCATTTGGTCTAAAAAATGCTTGAGCTACTTATATGAGAGTTATGACAACTCTTTTTCATAATATTATTCACAAAGAGATTGAGGTATATGTGGATGATGTTATCATCAAGTCCCACAGAGTTTAGATCATCTAACTTATTTGATGAAATTCTTTGACCACCTATGCTAATATAGCCTAAAATTGAATCCCACCGAATGTTCTTTTTGAGTTCCTGCCAGCAAATTCCTGGAATTCATCATCAGCAGAAGAGGTATTGAGCTCGACCCTTCCAAAATCAAAGCAATCTAGGAGTTGCCCTCTCCTAGGACGAAGAAAGAAGTTATGAGTTTTTTGGGAAGATTGAATTATATCACTCGATTCATAGCTCAATCCACGATGAATTTTGCCATTTTTAATTTATTAAGAAAGGATGCATTTACAGAGTGGACCAAAGAATATCAAACTGCTTTCGATACTATGAAGGGCTATTTGTCTAATCTATCAGTGCTAGTCCCTCCACGAGAAGAAAGTCACTATTGTTGTCCCTATTTGTCTCAGATAATGCATTTGGATGTGTTTTAGCTCAGCATGATGAAACAAGGAAGAAAGAGCAAGAAATCTACTATGTAAGTAAGAAATTCACTCCATATGTGGCTCGATATACTTACTTGGAGAAGAATTGTTGTTCTCTGACTTGGGTTGCTCAAAACTTAAGGCATTATCTATCTTCGTACTCCACTTATCTCATTTCGAGGATGGACTCATTGAGGTTTATCTTTCAAAAGGCAATGCTAACTGGAAGGTTAGCCAAATGGAAAATGCTTTTGAGTGAGTTTGATATCGTGTACGTGACTTAGAAAGCAATCAAGGCACAAGATTTAGTTGACAATCTTGCAGAAAATCCGGTTGGTGATGAATATGAGCCACTTAGAACTTACTTTCCAGATGAAGAAGTATCATTTGTAGGAGAAGACATCTGCGAGGAATATCCCGGATGGCAAATGTTCTTTGTTGGAGCAATGAATTACCGAGGTAGGAGTTGGAGTTGTCTTGGTATCAGAATTTGGGCAACATTATCCTATGGCTGCAAAACTTCAATTTTGGTGCACCAACAATATGGATGAATACGAAGCTTGCATTCTTGGTATGGAGATATCCATCGACATAAATAAGAGTTATTAGTTTTTGGGGATTTGGATTTGCTAATTCATCAGGTCCAAGGAGAATGGGCTTTAAAGAATCCAAAGATCGTACCATATGTACAACTAGTACATAGGTTGTGCAAGAGATTTTGAAAGATCAAGTTTAAGCATACTCCACGGGTGCAGAATGAGTTTGCTGATGTCCTTGCCACTATTTCTTCAATGATCCTACATCCAAACATGACATATATTGATCCTGTGGAGATAGATTTGAAAAAGCAACCAACCTGTTGTTCACATGTTGAAGCAGAACTAGACGGAAAGCCTTGGTATTTTAACATAAAGAAGTACAAACCGAAATATATCCCGAAAGTGCTACTTCCAATCAGAAGAAGGCCACAAGCCGGCTAACTAACAACTTCTTTCCAAGCAGGGAAATCCTTTATAGGGGGACCCCAGATATGGGCCTCCTAAGATGTGTTGATGCCACAAAAGCTATGAAGAACAGGTACATGACAGGATCTGCGGCACTCATATGAGTGGACTTACTTTGGTGAAAAAGATCCTTCGAGCAGGTTATTTTTGGATGACTATGGAACATGATTGTTGCAAGTTTGTGCAAAAATGTCATCAATGCTAGATACATGGTGATTTGATTCGGGTACCTCCTCATGAACTCAATGCTATGAGTTCTCCTTGGCTATTTATAGCTTGGGGCATGGATGTTATTGGTCCGATTGAGCCAACTGCCTCTAATAGTCATAGATTTATTTTGGTTGCCCTTGATTACTTTACCAAATGGGTAGAAGCAGTCTCCTACAAGTCTTTGATAAAGAAAGTGATTGCTGATTTTGTGTGCAACGACATAATATGCTGATTTGGGATACTGAATTCTATCATCACCGATAATGGGGTGAATCTCGATAGTAGTTTGATGAAAGAGATATGTGAGTAGCTCAAGATTACTTACTAAAACTCAACAATATATTGTCCTCAAATGAATGGAGCTATAGAAGCCGCCAACAAGAATATCAAGAAGATCTTAAGGAAAATGATTGACAAGCACCGAGGATGGCATAAAATGTTAGCATATGCTCTATTGGGTTAGCGCACAACCATTAGAACATCGATTGGAGCAACTCCATACTAGTTAGTATATGGAACTGAAGCAATAATACTTGGCGAGGTTGAGATACCATCACTATGAATCATTCAAGAAGCTGAGCTGAGTAATGCTGATTGGGTTCGTAATCAAATAGAACATTTGGCCTTAATTGATGAAAAGAGGATGACTGCTGTTTTCCATGGTCAATTATACCAACAAAGGATGATTCGTGCTTTCAACAAGAGAGGAGACCTCGAATGTTTAAGGTTGGTCAATTGGTTCTGAAACGCATTTTTCCTAGTCAAGATGAATACAAAGGAAAATTTGCACCAAAAATTGGCAAGGACAGTACATGGTCCAAAAACTTTTATCAGGAGGTACGCTGATTTTGTCGAAAATGCTGGTCAGAGTGGCCAAAATCGATCAACTCAGATGCTGTCAAAAGATACTATGTGTAAAGATTTCTCCTTATTTCTTTCCCTCTAATTGCATTGATTTACTTATATTTGTTCCTATGTTTGTTTAAAGTTAACACCCTTTTTAAATTAACTACGTTTGACCTGAATTCTCAAGAACGATATACGTAGGTGGCCTATGTCGGCCTCGGTCATCCCGTTATCCTTTTTATTATCCCTTTTACTTTTGAACTACGTTTGACCTGAATTCTCAAGAATGAGATACTTAGGCGGTCTATGTCAGCTTCAGTCATTTTCTTATCTATCTATTTTTCCTCCCTTTCGAGAAGGGAACTACATTTGACCATATTCTTACCTCAACAAGATGCATAGGTGCTACAACGGCTCGGTCATACTCTCATTAAGGAAATTGGGACATAATTTTTGAGAGGAACTCAAAAATTCTCAACAAGGTTCATCTCCAAAAATTCAGAATTTAAGGCATGTCAAAAATCTCAACTGGGACAGAATTTCTGAGGAAATCTCAAAATTTCTCAAAGTTCTTCTAAAACGCTGGTGATTTATTGACATTTAACTGGGACAAAATTTTTTGAGGTCATCCTAAAAAATTTCATCAAGTGTCATGAGAAGTTTGAAAGCAACTTTGAAGATCCTCAGCCTAATAAAAAAATTCAAAAACACCTAGGTTGCATCAAGAAAGCCATGTCAAAAGCCGAATGTGTTCATGTAAGCTTTATGTGACATGACAATTGGCAGTAACTTTTCTAAAAAAAAAACATTTCTAAATTGACAATTGCTAAAACTTTTTTTTTTGTGTCAAATACTTGGTCTAAATATGCTTTTATCTTTTTGTCTACCAAGAAGTGGGAGATCGAAGCGGTCCACCAAAGGACAAGACGGGGAGCGGGCAATTAAAGGGTCAACACAGATCAATTTGCTTTGAAACTAAGAAATTTTCTATGGATGTAAAAAAATCTTTGCAGATCTTATTTAGAAGGGAATGACCAAGATACAGGCAATTTTGTCTCACTCAGATCCCCAGCAAACCATCACTTTTATTTTCATCATTCAAGTTGCCGGGGCCATTTTCATTATTCATTGCCAAGAGGACCATTTTATCTTCAAATTGCTGAGAGGGCCATTCTATAATTCAAGTTGCTGAGAGGAACATTCCATCTGTCATTGCTAAGAGGGCCATTGCATTTTTAATTGCCAAGAGGGCCATTTCATTTTCAAATGCCAAGAGAGCTATTTCATCATTCAAGCTGCTAAGAGGGCCATTCATCATTCAAACGGCTGAGAGGGCCATTTTACTATTCAAACTGCTGAGAGGGCTATTTTACTCATTTATCGCCAAGAGAGAAATTTTATTTTTCAAGTTGCCGAGAGGGCCATTTCATCATCATTTCCAAGAGGGACATTTCATCATCATTGCCAAGAGGGCCATTTCATCATCATTGCCAAGAGATCCATTTTATTTTCAAGTCGCCGAGAGGCTATTTCATCATTCAACACCGAGAGGGCCACCTTATTTTCAAGCTGCCGAGAGGGCCATTTCATCATTCACTGCCATGAGGGCCATTGCATCTTCAATTGTTGAGAGGGCCATTTTATTTTCAAGTGGCCGAGATGGCCATTTCATCATTTATCACCGAGAGGGCCCATTCATCATTCAAGCTGTCGAGAGGGCCATTTCATCATCATTGCCAAGAGGGCCATTTTATTTTCAAGTTGCCATGTCATGAACCAAGCTTAGGGCTTAGATGTGACACGGAAAATTGGAACCCGTAGGGACCCCAAACAAGCCTCTTACCATATCATTCAAACATCCTTGGTTGCAGGAACAAAATAAACAACACAAGAGACATAAATAAGGGAAGTGGAACTAAGGGAAGTCTTGATAGTTATAAAAGTATGAAAGAGTCAAGCTCATAGCATAAGTACATCAATTATCCAACAACACCTCTAACATAGAATGAAGCGGGGGTCAAGACACTTTTCGGGCTCACCCTCATAGTAACAAGTGTTCAACATAAAGAAATATCAAATAATAAGAGTAGCATAGATAATGTCCTTGGACTTGAAGACTCACCAATGCTTATCTTTCGAGTACCAAACTAGCCACTTAGAGGATGATCGAGAGGTGCTGCGGTCCCTATATAGTAATATCATGTAGGCATAGAGTATGCGTAAGTACATTTGAATGTACTAAGTATGTAGGATGTATTGCAACAAGACATAAGCCAATATAGACAAAATGCTTAGTCATAGGCAATGGATAAGTGTAATATCATTAAAGCATGTATGACCAATGCTTGAAGTAAAAGATGCTTGTAAATCATATACCTTCCAAAGTACATATCACATGTGTGGAAAGAGACCATTACCGACATAGACCAAGCGAGCTACTACCTGGAATCCAAGGCATGTCACCCCCTTGTAAGGTGATTGAGGTATGTCACCCTCAACAAGGTGATTGGGTATGTCACCCCCAAAAAAGGTGATGGAGGTACGTCATCCCTCAATAAGGTGAATGGGCATGTCACCCCCCAACAAGGTGATTGAGGTATGTCACCCCCAACAAGGTGATTGGGCATGTCACCCCCCAAACAAGGTGATTGAGGCATGTCACCCCCTCAACAAGGTGATTGGGCATGTCACCCCCAACAAGGTGTGGTCAACTTGAAACATGATAGATACTTTTCATGAATTGAATGCATATATACAAACCCTTGATCATCATAAAGTCACTTGACTTATAAACCATGTAATGGATCATCAATAACTTGAGAGTCCTTGTTAAGATATTTTATCAAACACTTGGTGGGTCCATCATGCTTGTTCAAAATCATCCAATTCAAGAGTGAAACAATATGAGAAAACCAATGCAAATCAACCCAACAACATATAGTAAAATCCTCATGTAGGATACCTTGAAATCCATTCTCAAACCTCATAGTAGATCATAGTTTCGTAGCACAAAACATGTATAGTCTCAATAGATAAAGTCAATTCATGGTATAAGCTTGGAAATAAATAAATATGCATAATCAATCAACATTTCATAAAACCCCAACATAATTTATAATCATAATCTATAATAAGAGATACCCATAGATGATACAATTTGAAAACATACAATTTTCATAAAAAGGAAGATTGGGCTCCATGGGTGAAGGACCCAATTGATGAAACCCACATACCTCAAACTTGAGTTTTCTTGAGATGAGCTTGAAGAAAACTTAGAGTTTGCAGAGAATCCTTGAGTTCCAAAGCTAAGCTTGAAATTCTTGAAATTTGAGTGAGATATTTGGTTAAGTCTTGGAGAAGTTTTTGAGAGCGTTGAGTGATATAGAGTTGAAAACTGGTTAAGTATGGGTGATTTTATGCATACGTACGCATGGGGCTATAACCCCAATTCCCTTGGCCGACATAGGAAAATTAAGGAAAAATCAACAGTGGTCCGTGTCTGGTCACGCGAAGGCAGAATTTGTACTGCTCGGCGATGCAGGTGCATCGCGGCCTGGGTGCGGACAAACACTATTTTGCAAAAATTAGCAAAAATTATTTTTTGCTACAGGTCCTCTAAAATTTGGATTATACCCATTTCCCACTCAATTGTGCCCCCTAATCGAGAATATGAAGTTGGATTATTGATATCACACACATATTTTTAGATATATGAAAATTATGATTATGGGCATTTCCGAAGCACAATTTGGGGCATTTCATGCCAAGAGGGCCATTTCATCGTCATTGCAAAGAGGGACATTTCATCATCATTGCCAAGAGGACCATTTTATTTTCAAGTAGCTAAAAAGGCCATTTCATCATCATTACCGAGAGGGCGATCATCATGTCGCATCATATTGACTCATTATCTATTACATTGAAAAGAAGAATATGTATCGAACATGGTAAAAGATATCATCGCTATATTTAAGTTATGTTTTACTAATAAATTTTGTCTTAAGTTATATCGAGAGCATCCAAAAAGGTGATTTCTCAAAATAAACCACAGGTGTGGACACCATCAAATAGGATGTATCACAACGTGGAACTTTTTCTTAGCAGCAAACTGGGACATAGTCTAAAGAGAGGCGTCAAACGCTTCGGACGCGAGCTGAGAAGCAACTTGCCACCATGATCCAACCACACCCCTGTTAGAAGGCATGTGGGTATTTCTTTTAGTTCATTTAGTTTTCAAGTTTCGCATCCACGTGATCTCAAAACTCTTATCGAAGCAAAACTTTTCAATCCAAGTGACAACGTACCAAGCACTTTGAAAATTATGTCCGTGTAAGTTCTTAATTATAGGTGTGAAGTGCACCATATTTATGGTTAAAAGGTTGCAAGTCTCTTTTGCATAATTCGATTTGTTTGTCACTCCTCCTGAAACTAGAGGTTATCTCAGAATAAGAGATTTCCTTTTCAACCGATCGGACGAACTACAAACAGCCTAATTCCTAAGTCCAAGGAAATGTAGGCGGGCTCAATTTTGAAAACTTGGTTGTATTCTAACATTTTCTTTTAAAATCTCATTCCCAAGCATTCCAATTTCTCCATAATTCAATATTGGGATAGCTTTTGGATTTTTTGTCAAAATCGTGCGTAAAATCAAACATTTTGAATTACAAGTGGACTGAATTCTTATGTTACCTGAGATATATAGGAAACCCAAAATTAGGGCTCGACCATAATTACCCAAAGTCCATATCAAAAGCCTTTAAGAAGATAAAGATATGGTCGACTAAAAATTTAATTTGTCAAGTTTCTTTGTCTACAATCTCGTTTGTCGATCATATCCAAAGAAAGGGATAACATTTGACATCCAATTTTTACCCTCCACAGTATAAATTAATCATTGAGCTTTTAATTTTGATAATTTGAAATAATTAGCTTGCAGTATTTTCTCAAATAAATTTCATTTTTATTTTAGGGGCTATTATTTTGTAACTAATTTAATTATTTCAGGTTGTTATATTAAAGCTCTTCAGTTAATTTGTGTTAATTTATCTTGTAGTCAAATTAGTCAGTCGAATTCGATTTGATTACATTTAAGTAGTCATAATTGCAATTGAATGACTAATTTCTTAATCCAATTCCCCTACCCTTGAATCCATTTTCTCAATCTCAATTTCAGACCAATTGGTCCATTTTTTGTGACTAATTTCGGACCAACCCAACCCAAAATTCCCAATACCCAGCCCAATCCAACATATTATACACACATCGTACAAATATATACATACACAACACATACACATGCCTTTCTTTTTCCTTTTCCTTCTTCCTCTTACTCTATCACACTCATCTCCTTCTCCCTCACCCTCACACGCGCACACTCTTCTTTCTCCTCAACATTCCAGGCAACGTCCAAATCCAACAAACCAAGACAAAATTTACAGAAGTCACGCTTACCTAATGCACGCGTATGAATTTGTCAAAGATCACCTAAGATTTTCCCAATGACTTTTCAGCCTCTTCCTGGATTCGAAGAGGATTTTGAATTTCAAAATTGAAAAGATCTCAACTCTACTCTAATCCCTACTTATAAATTTCCCCTCTTTCTTCATTGTTAGGGGCCGATTTTCCCATAAAAGAACATACTAGAATTTCCAGTGAAGAGCCGTTCTGAGTTTCAAAAATCCTACAAAAATACCTTCGTTTCTTTCAACTAATTTTTTAAAACCTAGGTCTATGTTAAGGTTATTCAAGTAGAAGCTTCACTTTCAAATTCGAATGGTGTTGGAATTTGTCGATTAAAGCTCATATTGTCCCAGAACGCTGCTCTAAGAAAGGTAACACTTTCATCTCACTCATCTTGGTTTCATTTTAAGTGTCATGTCTATGTTTGTTCTATCTAGTGTCATGATTGGTTCGTAGCTATGCTTTGTTATCATTATTTGATAAGATATCTTCAGTCTTGTTTGATGAAATGTTGGTTTAATGCTTCTTGTTCAATATTTGTGTTTCTTAGCCAATTCCAAGCATTTTCCAGTTAAGTAAGGTTTCAAAATGCAGTTTCATGTTTTAGCAACCACGTCATTAATGTGATCTCAATTTACTGATGCATATCATGGAGTACAAATTTGTCTCCAACTCTGCGTCTGTTTTAGATGTTTTTCCAACTCTTTTTATGTCTATTAAGATTAGATGACCTCAGCTCGCGACTATTTTAGTTCTTGCTTGAACATGACTTATTTATTATTATTTTAACATGCTATAGTTTGTTTTCTAGGTATGAATTTTGGTGTCTTTAAGTTACAGTCATATCACTATAATAATATGGCCCGATAATATACTGATTGAGTCGTTTCGTTTTAACTTTTTGTTTGATTCATCCTAAAATTGGAGTTTCATGGTCACAAATTATACTTCATTTTTATGTATGTACTGGGACCTCTAGTTTGAAATTAGTTGCTTTCCATGATATAAAGAGATCAAATCTCTTGAAGTGTTAATCTTTAAGCAGTTAACACTTTGCATTTCAGATCAGTTTATTTTCACCTCTTCCAACATAAAATGTTATATGAATTCGTACTGTTGAATTCTTTCTTAAAATAACCTGTTAACCATTGGGGAATTTGAAACCTTGTTTGTAGGTGTGTGCCCGAGTTGGGTCCCTGAAAATTCTGTTTTTGCTTAAGTTCAAGTGTGTTTTTCCTGTTTAAGTTTAGTACTAATTCGCAGGATGTTGGAAGTCTTGAATCCCAGTTTTAATTATGTGATCTTGATTTAATTCTCTTACTTGAAAAGTCTTCGAATGTTCCAGTTTTGTTTGCTTAAATACTGTCAGATTTCTAATAAAAAATGACCCCATTTCAGTTCATATAATATATTTCCTCGTATTTTAGAATCTCCTTTTGTTTGCCTGCTGATTCGAGTCAAAAAATGTGTTTTGGGTTATGGTATACTGTCTAAGTAGGCTGCTATTGTCTCCTATATTTACCAAGGATCAAGTTTTAGTTGAAATATTTTTGGTTTCTTAAATGTATGCTACTACCTCTTTCTTCAGTTACTTTGGTTTCAACAACATATTGTGTATTTCGTTCTAGTATGAGTCATGTCTAAACTTTTTCCTGTGAAATGTGTGTCTCAATCTTGATGTTGTTTCATTTGTCATAGTACCTTTTCTATGCCTGGGTCTGACTCATCTCTATTTTGCTTGATTAAATAGGTGCAAATCTGTTTTAAGTATATCGCTGCATTTGTTATGAACTTAGCTAAATTATTTTTTCTTTAGTCATGTTCATTGTTTCATTTACTTTTCTTCTAAGGTTCTATGTTAGTATATGACTGACAACTATCTTATACTTACAATTTATTTTTTAATTTCCAGTTTACATATTCAATATTATGTTTCCACTAGATGTTTGATTGTGGTGTATTACTTTGTTGATTCTATTTTGCTGATTAAATCAATTATTTCGTTTAGTTTCCTGCTATCCAAATTTATTCAAGAAAACTTAGTGCTTGCTATTCCATTTTATAGTGCCCTTTTTTAGATTTCTTTTAACTATTTAGGTTCTTTGGAACCTAGTGGTTCTGAAATGTTCATGAAATGTTTTTTATTCGTATTTTTGGTTTGATATGAATGTTCATTTTTTTCTCTTTCGTTACATGTGAAATCATTTTGGAGTCCTAAATGGGCTTCTCTCCTCTCGTTTGCATTTTGTTGGGCCGTAGAGGCCAAACTCCCCTCTTTGAGTCAGCCTCACCAATTAACAAAGGAAGAAGCAATCTACAGGGTCATGAAAGCGAAAATATAGGTCAAGGAATCTAGGAATCGACGTGTATACACTGATATACACCAATATACACTAAGAGTATACAATAAAGAAATGGGCTAAAAGCCCAGGAGAGCACAACAGATTTAATGGGCCACATGGGCCCAAATGTTAGAATTCGGACAAGTGGTTGATATTGATCTTGCAAAGCCCAATAATTTAGCTTTCTTTTGTTATTTCCTTACTTTGTCATATTTTTTGTGATATTTCTCTAACTCTAACACTAACCTTATTTTAGTATTTAGTTGTTTTAATCTAATTATTTTTTGAAAAAGTCAAACCATTTGTGTTACGTTTTATCTAACCCTAATTTTGTGATTCCCTAGTTTAAAAAAAATGTATTTTAGGTCTTTTAAATATTTCAAATGTCTTTATCAGTCAACTTAGACAATGTGGTAATCTAAACTTTCTAATTTAGACTTTTTTTTCAAGTTCCACTTCTAAAATTGATTTTTCAGAAGTTAGTCAAAATTGCCTAATCGCCGGATAACCACGTGTTAGCGTACATTTCAAGTGCGTAAAACCTTTTTGAAATGGGAATATGAACCTGGACCATTTTTATTTGGATCTTAAAAAGTTTTTTTTCCTGTTTAAGTCTTTTTAAATTTTTTTAAATGGTTTTCATGATTTTTTATTAAAAATTATGTCACGCCCCAAAGTCCCATTAAGGCGGACTGACACCCATTTCCAATAAGGCTTGGGAGAACCAACCTCTATCAATGCGCTTTCTATACATATTATAAGGGATTTCTACATTTAGCATGCTTTCAAGAAAGTAAACAGTAATAACAAGTCAAAAGGAAATGCATATAACTAAGCCGTTGGGGTCACGTTGTCTAAAGTACGAGACATAACCGCACTTTAATTTACATAGTCTACAAAGCTTCTAGATAAGAAAAAGTATCTTATAAGGGTCGGGACAGGCCCTGCTCCATTAACTATACAATACAAAAATATAAGCTCTAGACACACAAAGCTCCGAAGCAACCTGGAGCTTGGTAACAACAGCTGGATATCCTGTACTCCTACTGGGAGAGCTACTAGCACCATTACCTGCAGCATGAAATGCAGGTCCCGCGTAAGAGATATCAGTACGAGATAATGTACTGAATATGTAAAGAAGAAAATACTGTATATGAAATAACAACTCAAATGAAACTATGCAGTGGTGTAAGGATAAGAGACTACCTTTAGTTATACTATGGGATCATGTACTTTATGTTCTTTTTATTACTTTACCTTTACTGTATAATCTGTGCACAACATGTAATACAAATGACCAGCTAATCAGTGGTAAATCTATATTAGGATCGGCCCCTGATAGGCTTTTCCTGTCAACCCTGGGGCTACCCCCATAATGGGATTGATCCTGGCTAGGTGATTCTTCCACCCCTCGGGTTACCGCCCATCAATAAGCAATATACTTTACTTTACCTTTCAATTACCTTTGAGATGATTCTTTTGGTGGTCATAATATCGGAGCTGTAGGACTGTAGATGTAGCATATGATATGTGAATAATCATACAAGACAATATGACAATGAAAAGAGTACGTTACACAAATAATGAAATGTGTATGAGATGAAACAACTCGTGAACTTTATTTAGCAACAAGAAACCATGTTACGTGGTATCCACATATATATGCAGATTTAAAGGTGACTATGTATGGGAGCACATGAACATGTGAAAGAGCGGATACACGGTTAATAGTTGTGTCGGAGTTGATAAGTGCCTTTATGTGCCAAGGAAGAATCTAGATTTCAGGCCAAGTAATACGAAATCGAGTAGCCTTACATACCTCATTGTATGACCTTGTTATTACCTCAAAGTAACCTTCTTTTCCTCCAAATACTTATCTACAATATAACAAGTGATAAAACTAGTATCAGTACGTAATAAACACATTTTGGCAGCCCAATCTCATAAAAAAATAACATACGGGCAACAAGCGTGTAGTTATCAACTTGCGCATATTCTTTCAATCTTTCCACATCTAATCGTATTTTCCAATATACATTCTCATATAACTATCATGTGCCGCCAGTTTTAGTTCCATAACAATCTCACAATAGTCCACAACGCACAACACATAATAGTTACACACAACATACAATTAGGCAGCATAACATTGCACCCCTTCACTACATTTCGATGTTAACCATTCCAAACCTGTATCAACTTCAACTAAACTATTCCCACAACATTTATCCTTAAAAAATAGTCCTAAAGCAGTCCAAGAACATTTTCTAAAATAGGTGGAGGACGTGAGGCAATAGTCCTCAATTAATCAGCCCACAATTTCTATAAACACCACACTTAGGAGAACACCTAACACTCAATTGTTTATGTAGAAAAAATAGTGCAGCGACCTCGATACATTATTATAGAACTGAACCTTATTAAAACATAAACCTTAATTCATAATCCAGTCAACCAAGAAGAGAAAAGTTTCCAAAGAAACAAGAAAGGTATACAACAATCTTTCAAACATATGCTGTCCAAAAATTTCAGCATAAACATAAAAAGCCTAGTCTCTTGTTCTTCATAAGAAAACCATACTAAACACATAAGTATTCTTATTTACCTTTACCCTTGAGGTGTAGAGCTTCTCCAAGAACCCTAAAAGTCTCTTTGTGGCTGCTTTGCAAAGTTAAGAAGGTGTAGAGAGAAAGCTTTGGAAAGCTACGTTTTTTGTCTAAGTTAAATGACTTGAAGGAATTGCTTGTAAGCCCTTTTAAAGAGATAGTTTTGGTCGACTTTCTCTTGGATTGTTATCCTTATTTTATCAAGGTGGTGATGCAGTAGCTTGGCCTTTTCACTTGGGCCTAAATGGGTTGCAAACTGATGGGCTTTGGCTGCCCATTTTTCTAATTTCTCTTCACTTAGTTTAAGTCCAATTAGTCAAGTGGGTTGTGATGTATTTGGGACTTTTTATTATTCTTGTTGGGATATAAATATTGTCTATTTACATTGTTAAAATGTGGGCTCAATGACACTCTTAACATGATTTTTATACATTGTCGAACTTGGACAGATTCAACGTCGGGCCTCGTCTCCGTCTAGCTAGCAAAATTAAGCTATGCAAGTAGGTGACTCACCTGTTAACTTCCTAAATCCTACAAGCACCTCACTTCTCTCACTTCATTTAAGGCCTGGATCTCTTCAATTTAACTTAAAACTTATATACACTCACTCGTCTTAAACTTTACACGCACACATTATCCTTTAATTTGAGATTCAAGCACTTTTAAAGATTGGTGCTAATTTGATCAACCCATATCATGTTTCATGGGTTAGAAGTATTAGCACAGGTGCAGAAGGTTGTCTACTTTTCAACTCTTGGAAGCTCCTTTCACATGCATCATTCCATTGGAACTTGGTTTCCTTATGTGTCAACTTCATTAGAGGTGCAGAAATAGAAGAAAAACCTTCAATAAACCTCCTATGATAACCTGCCAACCCTAGGAAGCTCCAAACTTCCGTGGGTGTTGTTGGCCTTGACCAATCCTTCACAACCGCTATCTTTTTTGAATCAACCCTTATTCCCTCATCAGACACAATATGACCCAAGAATGCCACTTTTGTCACGCCCCAAAGTCCCATTAAGGCTGACTAGTACTCGTTGCCGATAAGGCTTAGAAGAACCAACCTGTATCCATGCGCTTTCTATACATATTATAAGGGATTTCTACATTAAGCATGCTTTAAAGAAAGTAAACAGTAATAACAAGTCAAAAGGAAATGCATATGACTAGGCCGTTGAGCCCATGTTGTCAGACATGACCACACTTTAATTTACATAGTCTACAATACCTATAAATAAGGAAAAATATCTGATAAGGGTCGGGACAGGCCCCGCCTCGATTAACTATATAATACAAAAATATAAGATCTAGACACACAAAGCTCCAAAGCAACCTGGAGCTTGGTAACAGCAACTGGATATCCTGTACTCCTACAAGGAGCTACTAGCACCTGTACCTGCAGCATGAAATGCAGGTCCCCCGTAAAGGACTTCCATACGAGATAATGTACTAAATATGTAAGGCAGAAAATACTGTATATGAAGTAACAACTCAAATGGAACTATGCACTGGTGTAAGGATAAGAGACCACCTTTAGTTATACTA
>JAPFFP010099556.1:0-19865 GCA_026153255.1 Solanum medicagineum | reverse complement strand
CTTGCTCAAGAACTTTTAACCGTCGCCATCGCCGTCGTCAGTGGCGAGGCTTTGATACTATGATGAAATTAGGTCTTAGGCCTAACTCACACCCCAAAGGCTAGCTCAAAGGGAGGAGGATTGCCTAAGCCTCATAAGGAGTCCACCCATCTCATTAACCACCAATGTAAGACCTTTTGTCTCAACACCCCCCCCCCCCATGCCCAGTGCTTAGCATCTGGTGCATGGGCAATTTTTATTTTTTATGGCTAACATAATCATTGGCCAGACGAGCGGCATATATGGGTCATAGCCGCCCGCCGACAGCGAAAGTTCTTTGATTTTCTACTAGGAGCGTAGAGACTCTGATACCATGTGAAAGTTATGAGAGGAAAAATATTATTGTTATCTACATTTTTACATTGAGACCCTATTTATAGATACTATATTAGGCTCCTTTTCTAACTAGGATACTACAATACAATCCTTTTCCAAGTAGGATCTCATATACTATTACTATTTCTAATCCTATTCTAAGTAGGATTGTATATATTATTCTTATTTTTATTCCTATTTTAATGTAGATAAGTAGTATAATTAATTATTTACTTCCAACATATACTTCTTAACTTTGTCATTTGGAACTATTATACCTTTTGTTATAAAGTACCTCATATCTACCACTTATTATACAAATGACTCACATATACTATTTCTCTAACGGAAATGCAAAATTTAATATTAAAAGAAATGATCCATGTATGAGAATATTGATCCCTCTTACACGTCTTTTTTTAGACTTTTTTATCTGATGGCTAATTTGAATTTTGATATGTCCAAATTACACCTTCCTAAAGAAGTATAAAGCAAAGCGGTCATTGTCAAATATAAAAGTGTAATGTCCCTGAAGGTCATTGTTTGTATTTTCAGCTAATTGCCTTTTTTCCTTTCCTGAAAGTTGTTTTGAGTCATTTTTGGATGAGTTAAAAAGTCAGATTTCAAATACTTTGTGAAAAGTTGGAATTTTTGCTAAAGTAAGAGTTTTTAAAGGCTTGAAGTTTGAAATTTTAAGTTTTGAGGTCATCTTGAATTTCGGTGTCAGAATGCGATTTTGTCGATCCCATTAACTTTTAAATGCGAAATTTGATATAGGAAAATTGACAGAACTGATTTTGTAGTTGAAACGAAAATTTCAGACATAGAGTTGCATTTTCAGTTGAATTCGAATACCGTTGGACTTTTAGTCAAAATTCGGAGTTCGGAAGCTCTAATCGAAATTTCGACAGTTCCAGTGGTTCCGGATGGTGAAAATAAAGTTAGAAATAGTCTTGTTGTAATTTTTAGAGTTTCCGAGATCATTTTGGGTATTTTAGTTTTTGATTAGTTTTAATGAGCTTTAAGGTTCAGGGTCGAGGAGACCTCGGAATCAAATTCTGATAATTCCATTGAGTTCGGACTTACTTTCTTATAAGTTGCATATCTGAGAGCCAAGATAAGCCTAATCTGGAGGATACTAAAATAGTGCATTTGAGAGATGAAGAATGTGTCAAAGAAACTAGAATCAATGTCCATTTGAAGAATGCTTAGAAAGGAGAACTTATCAGCTTGCTCAAAGAATATATGGATGTATTCGCTTGGTCCTATGATGACATGTCAGGTTAGAATATAGACATTGTCTCTCACAAATTGCCAATCAATCCAGAATTTAGTCCAGTGAAGCAAAATACTTGAAAATACAAACCAAATCTGAGTCTAAAGATCAAGGAAGAGGTTACTAAGCAAATACAATACAAGGTGCTAGAAGTGATACAACATCCCACTTGGTTGACCAATATTATTCCGGTGCCCAAGAAGAGTAGAAAGATTAAAATCTGTGTTGATTACGGAGATCTCAATAAAGTCAACCCCAAGGATGATTTTCCGTAACCAAATATCCATATTCTCATTAACAATTGTGCCAAGCATGAGATGCAGCCGTTCATGGATTGATTTGCAGCTTATCACCAGATTTTAATGGATGACGAAGATGCAGAAAAGATAGCTTTTATCACACCTTGGGGTGTGTACCATTATCGGGTGATGCCATTCAGTTTTTAAAATGTTTGAGCTACTTATATAAAGGCCATGGCAACTCCTTTTCATGATATGATTCACAAAGAGATCGAGGTGTATGTGGATGATGTCATCATCAAGTCCCGTAAGAGTTCGAATCACCTGACTCACTTGAGAAAGTTCTTTGACTCGTCTACACCGATATGACCTAAAGCTAAATCTAGCAAAATGTGCTTTTGGAGTGCCCACGAGTCAATTGCTTTGACACATAGTCAGTAGAAGAGGTATTGAGCTTGACCCTTCTAAAATCAAAGCAATTTGGGAATTGCCCCCTCTGAAAACAAAGAAAGAAGTCATGAGATTCTTAGGAAGATTGAATTACATCAGTCGGTTCATAGCCCAATCCACGGTGATTTGTGAGCGTATCTTTAAGTTGTTGAAAAAAGATGCATTGACGAAATGAACCAAAGAATGCCAAACTACTTTGACACTATCAAAAGTTACTTGGCCAATGCACTAGTACTAGTCCTTCCATGAGAAGGAATTTTTCTACTATTGTACTTGTCTATATCAGATAATGCATTTGGATATGTAGGCCAACATGATGAAACTGGAAAGAAAGAGCGAGCAATCTACTATCTAAGCAAGAAGTTCACTCAATATAAGGCTCAATATACTTATTTGGAGAAGATTTGTTGTGCTTTGACTTGGGTTGCTAAAAAATTTAGGTCTTACTTATCTTTGTACACTACGTAACTCATTTCAAAGATGGATCCATTGAGGTATATCTTTCAGAAGGCGATGTCAACCGAAAAGTTACCCAAGTGGCAAATATTGTTGAGCAAATTCAACATCATGTACGTGACTTAGAAAGTGGTCAAGGCATAAGCCTTAGCTGACCATCTTGCAGAGAATCCAGTTGGTGATGAATACAAGCTGCTTAGAACCTACTTTCCTGATGAAGAGATATTATTTGTAGGAGAAGACATCTTTAAGGCATATCCTGGATGACGAATATTCTTTGATGGAGCAATGAATTATTGTGGTAGTGGAATTGGATGGGTCTTGGTATTAGAATCTAGACAACATTATCCCATGGCTGCAAAACTTTGATTTCATTGCACCAACGACATGGTTGAATATGAAACTTGCATTCTCAGCATAGATATGACTACTAACATGAATGTCCAAGAATTGTTAGATGTTGTGTATTCAGATTTACTAATTCATCAGGTTCAAGGAGAATGGTCTGTAAAGAATCCAAAGATCGTACCATACGTGCAGTTAGTGCAAACGTTGCGCAAGAGATTTCAAAATATTGAATTTAAGCATACTCCAAGGTCGCATATTGAGTTCGCCGATGCACTTGCCACCATTTTCTTGATGATCCAGCATCCAGATATGATGTATATTAATCCCTTGGGGATAGATTTAAAAGAGCAACCTGCTCATTGCTTGCATGTAGAAGTAGAACCAGACAAAAAGCCTTGGTATTTTGACATAAATAAATATTTGGAGACCTGAACATATCCCAAAAGTGCTACTTCTAATCAAAAAACGATCATATGCCATATGGCTAACACTTCTTTTCGAGCAGGAAAATCCTTTATACTCCTTAGATCCATCAGCACCATAGAAGCTACAAAACTTCTTGAACAGATGCATGTTGCAGTTTGCGATACTCATATGAATCATGGCGAAGAAGATCCTTCAAGCTGGTTATTTTCTGATCACTATGGAACACAATTGTTGTAAGTTCGTGTAGAAATGTCATCAATGCCAGATACATGGTGATTTGATCTGAGTACCCCTTAACGAACTCAAAGCTATGAGTTTTCACTGGCCGTTTGTAGCTTGGGCATTGATGTTATTGGTCCAATAGAGCCAGCTGCCTCTAACGGACATAAATTCATTTTGTTTGCCATTGCTTCACCAAGTGGGAGGAGGCAGACTCTTATAAGTCCTTACCGAAGAAGGTAGTAGTTGATTTTGTCCGCGATAACTTGATATGTCGATTTGAGATACCAGATTCCATTATTATAGATAATGGGGAAAACCTTAACAATCATTTGATGAAAGAAATATGTGAGCAATTCAAGATTACTTAACGAAACTCGACAGCGTATCGTGCTCAAATGAATTGAGTCGTGGAAGTTGCCAACAAGAACATCAAGAGAATTTTGAGGAAGATGATGGCATGCGATGTTGTTGTATACCCTACTGGGTTACCGCACAACCGTTAGAACATTGATTGTAGCAACTCCATACTTGTTAATATATGGAAGAGAGGTAGTGATACCCACCGAGGTTGAGATACCATCATTGAGAATCATCCAAGAAGTTGAGTTGAGTAATGTTGATTGGGTTCGTAATCGAATTGAATATTTGGCCTTAATCAATGAATTTTAAAATTGGTCAGTTTGTTCTTAAACACACCTTTCTCAATCAAGATGAATCATACTTTTTCCATGACTCCGGCGGAAACGTTCCCTTTGTCACTATACACTGAAACAAGGGGAAATTCTCACCAAATTGGCAAGGACTGTACATGGTTTGCAAAATTCTATCAGGAGGTGCCCTGATCTTGTCAGAAATGGATTGTCAAGAGTGGCCAAAATTGATCAACTCAGATGCTATCAAGAGATACTATGTTTGAAGATTCAGAATTTTCATTATTGCTTTCCTTGTAACTGCTTTATTTTACTTGTAATTCTTTCTTCATTTATTTTAAAGCTAATTCCCCTTGTAATGAACTACATTTGACCTGAATTCTCTAGAATGAGATACATAGGTGGCCTATGATGACTTCAGTCATTCCCTTATCTGTTTTTAATATTCCTCTTGCTTTGAACTACATTTGACCTGAATTCTCAAGAATGAGATACATAGGCGGCCTATATCGGCTTCGGTCATCCCTTTATTAATTTTTAATATATTTTTTGTATTTGAACTACATTTCACCTGAATTCTCAAAAATGAGATATTTAGGTGCCCTATGTTGGCCTCAATGATTTTCTTGTTCAAATATCTATTTTTTTCTTGTCTCCTAAGAAGGGGAACTACATTTGGCCAGATTTCTATCTCAACGGGATATATAGGTGCTACGACGGTTTGGTCATACTCTTATAAAGAAAATTGGGACAGAATTTTTTAGAGGAACATCCCCATGGTACAATCCATCCCCGGCAAAGTCAAGATTGGAGATCATATCAGTATATGCAACTGCACAAAACTTTTGAGAGGGATGCAAAAATTCTCAAGAAGAAAATTCATCTCCAACAAGTTAAGGCAAGGTATATTAGAAACCACAACTGGAAAGATTTTTTTAGAAAGTCTTAGAAATTTTACAAGTCTCCTTTTAACAAGTTCGATACTTATCAATGCATCTAATTGGGAAAAAAAATTTTGAGGATGACCTAAAAAATTTCACTAAGTGTTATCAAATTTTTTAAGATAACTTCAAATATCCCCAGCATGATCAGAAGTTTGAAGCATACATCGAATAATCCCCAGATAGCAAAGAGTTCAAAGTGAACCTTAATATCTCCTATATAATTAAAAGTCAAAGTCAACTATGAAGTATTCCGATCATGATAGATTTTAGGAGAGCTATGTCAAAACGCCCAGTTTAAAGGAGCCTTCTAACCTTCCAAAAGGCCACCAGACGAGCTAAAGTTTTGAATCTGGATATTCATTTAAGTTTTATGTGATATGACACTTTCCAGTGATTTTACTCGAAATTGCTTTTCAAAGTATATTTTCTTATAAGATAGTTGTATATGTACCAAAATATTTTGCATAGGACATAGTTTTATCTCGTATCTATCACAAAGCGGGAAATCAGAGCTATCAACCAAAGATATTACAATAAGGAGAAATCAACCAAAGATAATCCAACAAGGACCAATCAATCGTGAATGACAAGACAAGGAGCACGCAATCAAGAGAATCAACACAGATCAATTCATTTAATACTAACAAATTTTCTATGGGTGCAGGAAAAGTCTTGCGAGTTTTCTATGCCAAAGAAAGCTATTCCGAATATGAGAACATTTTCTTGATCAAATCCCTAGCAAGACAAGAGCCACGATGAACATACAAGGGCTCGAGAGCACTATCAGTGAAAATTGTCGAGGGGACCATTTCATCTCCAATCATCGAGAGGGACACTTCACATTAATTTGTCAAGAGGGTCATCGCACATTCAAACTGCCAAGAGGGCCATTGCATGTTCAAAATACCAAGAGGGTCATTACATTAAATTTGCCGAGGGGGCTATCTCACATTCAATTCACCAAGAGGGCCATCACACATTCAAATTGCTGAGAGGTATATTGCATGTTCAAAATACCAAGAACATCATCACATTCAAATTGCTAATAAGGCCATCTTACATTCAATTTGCCAAGAGGGCCATCGCACATTCAAATTGTCGAGAGGGTCATCTCACACTTAATTCGCCAAGAGGGCCATCACATATTCAAATTGCCGAAAGGACCATTGCACATTCAAAATACGAAGAGGGTCATCATATTCAAATTGCAGAGAGGGCCATCTCTGTCACGCCCAAAGTTCCGTTAAGGCGGACTAACATTCGTTGCCGATAATGCTCGAGAGAACCAACCTGTATTCACACATTTTCTATACATATTATAAGGGGTTTCTACATTCAACATGCTTTCAAGAAATTAAACAGTAATAACAAGCCAAAAAGAAATGCATATGACTAGGCCGTTGGGGCCACGTTGTCTAAAGTACGAGACATGACCACACTTTAATTTACATAGTCTACAAAGCCTCTAGATAAGGAAAAGTATCTGATAAGTATCAGGACAGGCCCCGCCTCTACTAACTATACAATACAAAGATATAAGCTCTAGACACTCAAAGCTCCGAAGCAACCTGGAGCTTGGTAACAACAGCTGGATATCCTGTACTTCTACTAGGGAGATCTACTAGCACCTGTACATGCAACATGAAATGTAGGTCCCCCGTAAGGGATGTCAGTACGAGATAATGTACTGAATATGTAAGGCAGGAGATATTGTATATGAAGTAACAACTCAAATGGAACTATGCACTGGTGTAAGGATAAGATACCACTTTTAGTCATACTGTGGAATCATGTACTTCATGTTCTTTTTATTACTTTTCCTTTACTGTATAATCTGTTTACAAGATGTAATACAAATGACCAGCTGACCAGTGGTAAATCTATATCGGGATCGGCCCCTACTAGGCTTTTCCTTTCACCCCTAGGGCTACCCCCCGTAATGGGATCGACCCTAGCTGGGTGATTCTTCTACCCCTCAGGTTACCACCCATCAATAAGCAATATACTTTATTTTATCTTTCAATTACCTTTGAGATGATTCTTTTGGTGGTCATAATATTGGAGATGTAGGACTATAGATATAGCATGTGACATGTAAATGATCATACAGGACAATACGACAATGAAAAGAGTACGTTACGCAAATAATGAAATGTCTATGAGATGAAACAACTCGTGAACTTTATTTAGGAACAAGAACCCACGTGTCTTGGTATCCAAGTATGTATGCAGATTTGAAGGTGACTATGTATGGGAGCATATAAATATGTGAAAGAGTAGAGACACGGTCAATAGTTGTGTCAGAGTTGGTAAGTGCCTTTATGTGCCAAGGAGGGATCTATGTTTCATGTCAAATAATATGAAATCAAGTAGCCTTATATACCTCGTTGTACGACTTTGCTATTACCTCGAGATAACCTTCCCTTACTCCAAATATTTATCTACAATATGGTAGGTGATAAAACTAGCATTAGCAGCCAATAAATACATCTTGGCATCCCAATCTCATAAAAAAACAGCACACGGGTAGCAAGCGTATAATTATAAATCCGAGCGTATTCTTTCGACCTTTCCGCCTCTAATAGTATTTTCTAATACACATTCTCATATGCATATCATGTGAAGCCTGTTTTAGTGTCATAACAGTCTTACAACAACCCATAAAGAACAACACATAACAATTCTACACAACATACAAATAGGCGGCATAATATTACATCCCTTCGCTACATTTCGACATCGACAATTCCAAACCTGTTCCAACTTTAACCAAAAATTTCCCACCATATATACACATAAAAATAGTCCTAAAAGAGTGCAAAAATTGTTCTAAAGTATATGGAGAACGTGAAACAACAATCTCCAATTATCAGCCCACAAGTTCCTATTAAGAGCACAATTACGATATCACACAACAACTCATTTTTGCGGATTGTAACAATGATTCAACATCCTTGTTATATCACTACAAAACTAAACCTTGTTAAAAACATAAACTTTCCTTCATAATCCATCCAACCAAGAAGAGAAAAGTCTCTTAATCAATAAGAAAAGTGCACAACAATCCTTAGGACACATGTTGTCCAAAAATTTCAGCATAAACATAACCAATCTAGACTCTTGTTTTTCATAAGAAAATCATACTAAACACATAAGTATTCTTACTTAACATTATCCTCAAGGTGTAGGGCTTTTTCAAGAACCCTAAAAGTCTCCTTGTGGCTACTTTGCAAAGTTAAGAAGGTGTAGAGAGAAAGCTTGTGAAAGCTGATTTTTTTTCTAAGTTAGGAATGATTTAAAGGTGCTACTTGTAAGACCTTTTTAAAGGATCCTTTGACCGACTTTCTTGTGTGGTTTAAGCCTTATATTATCAAGGTGGTGATGCAGCAGCTTGACCCTTTCACTTGGGCCTAAATGAGTTTCAAAGTTGATGGGCTTGGATGCCCATTTTCCTAATTTCTCTTCACTTTGTTTGGGCCCAAATAGTCAAGTGGGTTGCGATGTACTTGGGACCTTTTTATATTCTTCTTGGACTGAAAATACAATCCATTTATGATGCTAAAACATGGGCTAATGTTACAACCTTAACACGGACTTTATCCATAATCGGACTTGGACAGATTTGACGTCGGGCCTCATCTCCGTCTAGCTAGCGAATTTAACCTAAGCAAGTAGGTGAATCACCTACTAGCTTCCTAAGTTCTACAAGCACCTCAGTTCTCTCACTTAATTTAAGGTCACGATCTCCTCAATTTGACTCAAAACTTGTATATACTTGACCCTCTTAAGCGTTAGACGTATATATCACCCTCTAATTTGAGATTCAAGTACTTTTAAAAATAGGCGCTAATTTGACAAAACCATATCATGTTTCATATGCATAGGACATGTACATGTAAGGTGTGGGATCTTATAATCTCACATTCAATTTTTCAAGAGGGATATTGCACAGTCAAGTTATCGAGAGGGCCATTGCATGTTCAAAATACTAAAAGGGTCATCACATTCAAATTGCCGGGAGATCCATTCCACGTTCAAAATTACCAAGAGGGTCATTCCCTATCTTCATTGTTGAAAAGGTCATTCCTATCTTCATTTTCGGGAGGGTCATTTCATCTCCAAGTGCCGAGAAGGCCATGTCATGTTTAATTGCCAAGTGGGCTATTTCATATTTCACTTGTCAAGAGGGTCATTTAATATTCAAATTACCAAGAAGACCATTGCATATTCAAGTCATCGAGAGGGCCATAGTATATTCAAGTTGCCATTAAGGCCATTCCATATTCAAGTTATCGAGAGGACCATCACCTACTTAAGTTTACGAGAGCGCTATTATATTCTCATCGCTGAGAGGGCCATTACATTCATTCATTGCTTAGAGAGCCATCACTTTTAGCTCATTGCCTTAAGAGCCATCACATTCATGCCATTGCAAAGAGTAACATTACATTCATATCTTTGCCAAGAGGACCATCATTTTTGTCTCATTTCCAAGAGGTCCATTACTCAAGTTGCCGAGAGGGCCATTATATTCTCATCATCGAGAGGGCCATCATTTTCATCTTATTGCTAAGAGGACCATCACATTTGCATCATCTCCAGAAGGGTCATCACATTCGTTCATCGCTAATAGGGGCATTACATACACTCATCGCCAAGAGGGACATCACTTTTAGCTCATTGCCAAGAGAGCCATCACGTTCATGTCATCACCAAGAGGGCCACTACATTCATATCATCACCAAAAGGGCCATCATTTTCATCTTATTGCCAAAAGAGAAATTACATGACATTGCCAAGGAGGAAATTTTCATCTCATTGCCGAGAGGGTCATCGCATATTCAAGTTTCCAAGAAGGTCATCACATGCTTAAGTCTCTGAGAGGGCCATCATCTAATGTCATTGCCAAAAGGGACATCATCCACCTCATCGCCAAGAGGGCCATCATCTCTACATCATTGCCAAGAGGACCATCCCATTCATCATATTTTCAAGAAGGACATCATCATTCACTGTCAAGAGGGACATCATCTTCATTTGTGAAAAGGACGTCGTCCTCACCACCTAGAGTGACATTCATGCCATGTTATCAAAGGAGATAAATCATCATCTTATCAATGGAGCATCATCATCCTACCGATGAAGTATTATCATCCTATTAATGAAGTAGTATTATTCTATACACAGAACATCATCGTCCTACCAATAGAGAATTATCATTATTGCCATCCTTACATTGCATTATCAATCATACCAAAGAGAAGAATATGTGTCGAATATGGTAAAAGATATCATTCCTCTATTTAATTTATGATTTTCTCTAACAATTTTTGTCTTAGCTCTATCGAGAGGATGAATTCTCAAACAAACCATAGGGTGGACAACATAGAAAAGGATGCAACACAATGTGAAACTTTTTCTTAGCAATGAAGTGGTACATAGTCTGAAGAGGAATATCAAACTCTTTGAATGCGAAGTGAGTAGTGACTTCCACCACAATCCAATCACATCCCTATCAGAAGATATGTTGGTATTTCTTTGGGTCCGTCGATTCCAGTTTCGTATCTAGGTGATCTCAACTCTCACCAGGAGTAATCTTTCCAATCTGAGTGACAATGCACCAAGAGCGTTGAAAATTATGTCCATGTCAAATTCTTAATTATAAGTGTGAAGTGTAGCACATTCAAGACTAGGAGGTTGCAAGACTATTTTTCATACTCAATTTACTTGTCACTCCTCCCAACCGAAGGTTATCTTAGCATAAGAAGATTTCTTTTTCAACCGATTAAGTCGAACTACAAGTACTTTGATTCCCATGTTAGGGAGATGTAGGCTAGCTCAATGTTGAAAACTCGACTACACTCCAACCTCTCCTCATTCCTTTCTCGAGCTTTTCAGTCTCTCCATAATTCAACTTTGAGATCGCTTTTGAATTCTTTCATAATCGTGCGTTAAATTGAGCATCTCGAACCACAAGTGATCTGAATTCTCATGTAACTTGAGATATGCAGAAAAATCGATATCAGGATTCAGCCATAGTTTCTCAAAGTTTGTACCAAATTCCTTTCAGAAAATGAAGATGTTGTCGGCAAAATTTGAATTTGTCAAATTTCTTTGTTCAAGGTCGCTTTCCTCGATCCTATACAGAGAAAGGAACAGTTGCCAACATTCAATTTTTATCCTCCGCTATGTAAATTAGTTATCGAGCTTCTTCAATTTTCAATAATTTGAAATAATTATTTTTGCAAAAAAAGAAGAGAAAAATAATATATATGCATCCATATTTTTCATATACTTTTATATATGTAATTAGGTATTTGATCATTACTTTTTTCGTAATTATTTTAAAATCGTTCCAAAAATTTTTATTTTTGTTAATTATCTTAATTTAGTTACGAATTATTTTAGAGTCAATTAGTTAATAATTAAATTAATTATTTCACTTTGATAATTTTAAGAAGCTCATTAGTTAATTTTAATTTAATTCATCTTGTATCAAAATTGACTAACTAACTCTTTTTGGCTACCTTTTAAATTCCAATTGGCAATAATTGCGATTAAAATGGTCAACTTTTTAATTAATTTTGTCACTTTTTAAAACTCATTCTCACACTCATCTTTTGAATTAGTTGGGTCCAATTCTGGATCAATTGTTTGGACCAGCTGACCATAATCCAACCAATTCCTGTTGACCATTTTCAGATGTTACAATACATACTTACTTGTATATACTCTCCTTCCAAAAAAAAAAAACCACGCGACCCTTCTTTATTTTCTTCGTTTTCTCCACGTGCGTATCCCCACCCTTTCTCCTCCAATTTTCCAAAATGCAACAAAATCAGACAACCTGGAACATCCAAAATGTACCAACAACAGCAACAAACGACCCCTTTTGTGCCCTTCAACGTCTAGGTGTCTCAATCTCATCAATTGCTCATTCTTCGTCTCGAAATTGACGGCCTTGATGAATAATCCCTTAGAGATTTGTGATAAAATTTAGAATATTACTTGATTTCATAGGGAATTTTGAATTCAACATTTAAAAGTTCCTTGATTCCTATTCATTTTCCCCCCATTTTTGAACCTCAAAAATTTTCTATAAATTTTGGGTCCTAAGCTGAGAAAAGAAGAATCCCCTAGCTCCCAAAAAACACTCAATTCTTATGCAAAAATCACTGAAACTCGTAGGAATTTCAAAGGAGTCATAGTACAGTTAGAATTTCTGGAGTCTTGTGTGGGGTCTAGCCCCATAAAGGTCTTAAAAAAATTCAACAAAAGTCACCGTCTTTGTTAATTTCGAATATATCAGAGTTTTGTTTGAAAATATGTTCCCTTGTGATGTCACCAATGACATCTATAGGGATACATTTTTCCCTATAAAATGAGCACTTTAGCTCCTCATTTGACACCATTAACATAGAGAGCCAAAGAGAGAAAAAAATACATTGAATATTTTTCTGTGACGTATACCATAGGCTATATAAGAAAAAGAGTTTGTGAAGAAAAATAGAGTGTGAGAGATATTTTTAGTAAGGTGAAAAATCAAAAGAGGGTATTTCTTTTGTATGTAAAGTCTTTTTGAGTATTGTACTTGTCTCTGCACGGTGTAAAACTCCTCACTATAGTGATATTAGTTGCTTCTCTTGGCCCATGATTTTTCTCTTATTTAAAAGATTTTTCACGTAAAATTTTGGTGTCATTATTTTTCTATTTTATTCCTATTATTTTTATCATATACTTTTGTGTTCATCCGGTCTTTTACCCAACAAACTGATATCAGAGCTTTGGTTTACAAAAGCAAATTTTTAGGAAAAATAATGGAAGCCAATACTAATAGAATGGTTATGACATTAATTATGCCATTTGGAAAGGGAAAATGGAAGACTTGTTTTATGTTAAGAAATTCTATCAACCAGTCTTTACCACTGCAAAGCCTGAAAATCAGATGAAGAATGAAATTTGTTGCATAGACAGGTCTGTGGATTTATTAGACAGTGGTTGACGATAATGTGTTGAATTATATTTCTGGGGAAATACATGCTCGAACCGTATGGGAGCATCTTGAAAGTTTGTATGCTCAGAAGACTAAAAACAATAAAATGTTCTTAATGAAGTAGATGTTAAGTTTGAAATATATTTATGGTTCTCCGATGACAGTTCACCTCAATAATTTCAGGGGATCGTGAACCAATTATGTGCTATAGACATTAAATTTGATGAAGGAATTCAAGACTTGCTTTTACTTGATTCTCTACCAGATTCTTGGAAAATATTTAGAATGTCATTGTCAAATTCTGCTCCGGATGGTGAGATCTCTATGGATTTCGCCAAGAGCAGTGTATTGAATGAAGAGATGAGAAGAAAACTTTGAGATTCATCTTTGTCAGATGTCCTAGAGACTGGTCCTAGGGGAGAAACAAAAACCGTGGTTCTCAAAATGTAGAACACAATAGGAGTAAATCTAGAGGCAAACTTAAATATGTTGAGTGCTATCATTGTGGTATGAAAGGGCACATAAAGAAGTTCTACCGAAAATTGAAGAAGGAGAACAAATAAAAAGAAGAAAATAAAGACGATGGCAGTGAAAATTGCCTAGCCACTGTCACCACTAAAGATCTTATTACCATTCTTGACGCAAATCTAATAAATATTTCTTGTGATAAGTCAAGCTGGATTGTGAACACTGGTGCCACATCTCATGTGACATCAAGAAATTTTTTTTTCTCTTCCTATATTCCTGGTGATTTTGGAACCTTGAGTATAAATAATTTTTAAACAATGTGAAACATGAACCTGATGTTCGTCTACACCTAATTTTTGTTGGTATATTAGATTATAAAGGATATATTAGTACCAATGGTGGAGAAAAATGAAAACTCATTAAGAGTTCCTTGGTTGTGGCTCATGGTGACAAATGGCGTGGTCTATACTAGATTACAACTCCTACTTGTGCCAATATGGTGAATGCAATTGAGAGCGATCACTCTTTAACATTATGGCACAAGAAACTTAGTTACATCAGTGAGAAAGGACTTAATGGTCTGGCCAAGAAGAAATTGTTGTCAGATTTCGAAAGTGCTAAATTAGAAAAGTGTGAGCACCACTTGGCTGGAAAGAAAAATAGAGTTCCCTTCAAATCTAACCCTCCTGCAAGAATGACAAAGTTGCTTGAGTTGGTGCACTCTGATTTATGTGGTCCAATGAAGAGAAAGACTTTAGGTGGTGCACTCTACTTTGTCACTTTCATTAATGATTGCTCGAGAAAACTTTGGATCTATGTCTTGAAGACTAAAGACCAAGTGTTAGGTGTCTTTAAGCAGCTTCAGGCTTCAATTGAAAGAGAAGTTGAAATGTATTTGTACTGATAATGATAGTGAATATTGTAGACCATTTTACGAATACTGCAAGGATCAAGGTATTAGACACCAGAAGACTCCGCCTAATACTCCTTAACTTAATGGTTTGGCAGAGAGGATGAACAGGACATCGATGGAAATAGTTAGATGTTTACTTTCTGAAGGGAAGTTGCCAAACTCCTTCTGGAGGAGGCTTTATTGACCATTGCACATGTGATTAATCTATCTCCTATTGTAGCTTTGCAAAGTGATGTTGCAAACAAAATTTGGTATGACAAGGAGGTTTCCTATGACCATTTGAGAGTGTTCAGTTACAAAGCATTTATACATGTGCCAAAAGATGAAAGGTCAAAGTTAGATGCCAAGACAAGGCATTGCATTTTCGCTGGATATGGGCTTGACGAATTTAGTTACAGGTTATATGATCCAATTAAAAAGAAGCTTGTGAGAAGTCGTGATATCATCTTAATGGAGAATCAAAAAATTGAAGACATTGAGAAAGCAGAGAAGCTGGAATCCTCTAGTTCTAATAGTGTGGTTCATCTAGATCAAGCTCATGCAAGTGTGGATGATATTGATGGGCTCGATGATCATGATGATGTCTAGGATTGTGTTCTAGATCAATATGTAGATATTGATAATAACAATGATATTTTTATTGATGATCTCCCTGCTCATGAAATTGTGGAGGAACCAAATATTCCTCTTAAGAGGTCCATAAGGCAAGATGTTTCCTCGTCTCGTTGTCCACCAAATGAGTATGTACTACTCACTAACAGGGGAGAACCTTAATGTTATAATAAAGCTATAGTAGATGAGCACAGGGATCAATGGATAGAAGCCATGTAAGATGAGATGAAATCCCTGCATGAGAACCATACTTACGAGTTAGTGAAATTGCCTAAGGGAATGAGAGCTTTGAAGAATAAGTGGGTGTTCAAGGTTAAAATAGAAGAATACAGTCAGAAGCGCAGATACAAAGCTAGATTGGTTGTTAAGGGATTCAGTCAAAGAAAGGGTATAGACTTTGATAAAATATTTTCACCTATCGTGAAAATGTCCTTTATTCGTATAGTTCTTGGTTTGGCTGCTAGTCTATATTTAGATATTGAGCAAATGAATGTGCGATGACTTTTTTTCACGGTCACCTAACATAGGAGATTTATATAGAACAACCTGAGGGCTTCAAAGTAAACGGTGAAGAAAATTTTGTGTGCAACTCAATAAAATTTGTATGGCCTAAAGCAAGCTCTTAGACAATGGTACAAGAAGTTTGAATCTGTTATGGAGGAGCAAGGCTACAAGAACACTTCCTCAGACCATTATGTATTTGTACAAAAAAAATTTATGATGATTTTATCATCCTATTGTTATATGTGGATAATATGTTGATTGTGGGCTAAAGAATGAGTTGTGTAAGTCTTTTTCTATGAAATACTTAGGTCATGCCAAGCAAATTTCGGGCATGAGGATCACTCGTCTCAGAGATGAAAGGAAGATCTATCTGTCACAAAAGAAGTACATGAAACGTGTACTGAAGCGCTTTAATATGAAGAATGCTAAGCCTATTAGCACACCTCTTGCTAGTCATAAGAAGTTGAGCAAGAAGACGTGCCCTACAGCTAGGGAGGAAAAAGAGAATATGACCAAAATTCCATAATCCTCTGTCGTTAGAAGTCTAATGTACGCAATGGTATGTACTAGACCTGATATTGCTCATGTATTTGGAGTTGTCAGCAGATTTCTCAATAATCCTGGAAAAGAGCATTAGGAAGTTATGAAGTGGATGCTCAGGTATCTGAGAGGAAGCTCAGATGTATGCTTGTGTTTTGGAGGCTCTAGTCCAATCTTGAAGGGTTACATAGATGTTAATATGACAGGTGACTTTGATAACAGAAAATCCACTACTGGATATTTGTTTACTTTTTCAAGAGGAGCTATATCATGACAGTCAAAGTTGCAAAATTGCGTTATCCTATCTACAACTGAAGCTAAGCATATTGTCGCTACTGAAACTAGCAAAGAGATGATATGACTTAAATAATTCCTTCAAGAGCTTGGGTTGCAGCAGATGGAGTAAGTCATCTATTGTGATAGTCAAAGTGCTATAGACTTGAGCAAGAACTCAATGTACCATACAAGGACAAAACACAGATGTGAGATATAACTGGATTTGAGAAAAGATAGAAAACAAATCTATGCAGGTTGAAAAGATCTCTACAAATGAGAATCCTATAGATATGCTGACCAAGATTGTGACAAGGGACAAATTTGAAATGTGAAAGAACTTGTTGGCATGAGCTCTCTCTGAGAAGAGGGAGATAGCTCCTTCAGGTGGATGGGTCTGGAGGGGGAGATTTGTGGGGTCCAACCCCATAAAGGTCTTAAAGAAAATTCAACAAAAGTCACCCCCTTTGTTAATTTCAAATGCACCAAAGTTCTATTTGAAAATTTGTCCCTTGTGATGTCACCAATGACATCTATATTGACACCATCAACACTTAGAGCCAAAGAGAGAAAAAATACATTGAGTATTTTTCTGTGAGGTACAACATACATTATATAAGAAAAATAGTCTGTCAAGAAAATATTTTTTAGTAAGGTGGAAAATTAAAAGAGATTATTTCTTTTATGTGTGTAGAAGTCTTTTTGAGTATTGTACTTATGCCTACATGGTGTAAAACTCCTTTCTATAGTGATATCAGTTGCTTCTCTTACCCCATAATTTTTTTCTTATTTAAAAGGGTTTCCACGTACAATTTGGTGAACATCTGGTTACGTGAGTTGTGGTGTCGAGAAGCTCCGTTATCCTGTTCGTCACTAGTTTGCTGCTCCAAAAGGTAATTATGTGACTAGCTGAGTTCGATTCTCTAATGATTAATCAGTGCTTTTTTCAAGATTTTGTTGTTTTCGATGTTAATATTCGTGACAAGAAATCTGTTCAGCTTAACACCTCGATAGTGCTTCTTCTAGATTGCTTGCTAGTTTATTTATATTTGTCTTTCATGATATCATTTCAATCATAAAGTTAAAAGAAATACTACAATATTTTTTGTTTTGGTTTTGATTTAGGTATACATTTTGATGATGGGTGCTTGATTGATAAAGAGCTCATATATAATAAATTAGTTTAATTTTCATTCTGTGAATTGTACGTAACATCTTATGGCTTAAAAATTGGTCAAATTGATTTTTATGGATTTCATAACTTTAGCATAATCTTGTTTATTACTTCTTATTTGTTCTCTGTGTTTTGGATACATAAGTTCTATGTGATTTAGTGATGATTGGAAGTTTAAATTGAGTATGATCCCTTTATTTAGCGAACTATTTTTCATTTCTATTTGGTGTATCGAATTGCATTAGAGTCTCCTTTGAACTCGTTTCTTGCATATCGTCAAGTTTCTGGTCAGTCCTATTTAGCTTTGGGCCATTCTTGGAGAAAAACGGAGGCAGATATACAATTTTTGAATGCTGATATATATCCAGATATAGGTGAAAATAGAGCTGTATACACTGATATACAATTCTTATACAGCATGAATGTGAAGGTTGAAGATGGGACCAAAGGCCCAAATCTTAGCAGCAACAGAAATTGGAGTTTAGGCCACGGAAATGAGTTTGGGCAAGGTCCAAAAGAATTCTCTCTTTACTCTCTTTATTTATGCCATTGTATGGACAACTTACACAAATTCCATATTTTTTGGAGCTAATTCTAATTAAAATTAACTTTTTTCAAAATTACCAAAAATCTCTTCTTTTTAATACAAAAAACGAAACCGGTGATACATGTCGAAGGTAGGAGTATTAAGGAATTTTAACTATGATACATGGAGAAGTAGGGATTGTAATTTGTATCAGTAAGTGTTGTAGTTTTGTATCATTTAAGGGATTTTTATAATTTTTTTAAAAAGTCGGGATTATATGAAATTATATAAACATAAGTTGTGTATTTTTGTATTTTTGCTTGTATTATTTAATTGTTATTTGTTAACTAACTCTAATATTTGATTGTTTAGTTTAACTTAATTAATTCTCCAAAGTCAAACCATTTTGTGTTAATTGATTTTTAAATGATTTCATGTTTTTTTTAGTTTAATCATTTTTTCGGCAAAATCTTTAGTTTTATTGAAATTCTTTAAAGTATTCAATTGTTATTTTCTTTCAAAATGCCTTCCTTGTCTTAAGTTTCTGAAATTGGATTTTTGATGGTTCAAGTATTTAAAAAAAAAAATAAAAAAAATTGGGTCTTTGCACTTAAATGTCCCATAAAACAATTTTTAAACTTCCTTGTGTACCTAGTGAAATATGGTGGACTTAAGTTAGAGCTTTAGAAGTTTAAAGCCATCTTTCATTTCTAAGTCATTTCTTTCAAAGTTAAGGTCATTTTCTGGGATTTTTTAAAACAAATTATTTATATCCATATATTCAATTATATTTTATATCACATACTATTAAAATTTGTCCCTTAATATTAAAATTTGTGTGCTAATGCCATACTGATGTCAACACTTGCTTGTATGATATACCAAAATGGTATACATATACTAACAACGTATCACAAATGATTAAGCTCAATCATATATGATATCGATACACCGATAGAGTATCACAAAGAATATACTTTCTACTAATTTAAAATTTAATAAATAAGTTTGTAAGTTTAATAATTTTCTCTTAATTATTTTAGGCAAAAGTATTAAAAACGCCCCCCAACTTGTCCAAAATTATTGATTTCGTCCCTAAACTATTGACAGGCCCAAGAACACCCTCCAACTTGATGAAACATGCTTAATTACACTCCTCCCATTTGGTGTATTGTGCACACGCCACATCAGCGCGTGGAAGGATGAAAAATAGGCTACATCAGTTTTTTTAAATTGTTTTTAAAGAAAACTTTTCCCTTTAATTTTTACCAAAAATATTATTATTATTTTAAAAATAAAATGAGATTAAAAGTTCAGTTTTTGAATTTTTTTTCCATATTTTGAAAATTTTGACCCAAACGCCCCCACGTCATACAAAAAAAATTAAAATTTTATTTTTACAAAAAATTTAAATTTTGAAATTTTTATTTTTACTCCACCCCATGATCCCATCCCCTCAGGCCCCTGCCCCCCGACCCCCACCCATCTACACCATAC
>JAPFFP010099537.1:0-19867 GCA_026153255.1 Solanum medicagineum | reverse complement strand
ATAATCTTTAACAAAGTAATCATGTAGGGTTTATGTAAGAATTCAAATAAATCATTTAAACAATAAATCAAAGTAGTAATCATCATCAAGTTAAGAATATATATATATATATATATATATATATATATATATATATTAAAGGAATAATTTTTAAATAATATATCCAAGAATTTCACATATAGGACTCATCACCTTCAACTATCGACTTATTGCAATTAATGGGGCACATGGGATGATAATCCCATGTTTTGGGTAGCCTTACATACCTGGATAAGAATTATTAAAGCTTGTTCAAGGAATTGGACCTGAACTTAGGAATCCTCAAGCTTTCTCTTCTTTCTCCTTCAAGAACCCTGGCTTAGAAGTTAAGAAAAATGAGTATTGAAACCCTTAATTTGATATAAACGACCCTTAAACACGTTTTTAAGACTTAGGATAGGTTGAAAATGACCAAAAGGCCCTTCCCGTAATAAAAATTGAATTTTCCACTTCGTAACAATATGTCAGCGCCGCGCCAAGGGTGCAGACGTGTTTTTCGCGAAATTTTGCTTTTTCGATCTCCCATCGAAAAAAAAACAGAAGTGTGAGTCTGTGCCCCAGACGCATCGCGCCCTAGGCGCGCACTCTCACTATCTCAGAATTAATTAGCAAAAATTATTTTTCGATTCGATTGCTCTAAAATTGGGTTGAGGTCATTTTCTCACTCAATCTTTTGCGCTAATTGCAAATCCGGTATTGAATTTTTCGTTGGAGCTTGGGAAGACGCATTATGCGCATGATTACATTCTAGGGATATTTCTAAAATTTTGTGGGGGTGTTACATCATCTCCCCCTTGGGATTATTCGTCCTTGAATGATGAGTAAAGGTGGGATTAAGGCACGAGTAGACTCAAGACTCGTCTCAATACTCATTCAAAAGTTTTGAACTCTCAACTATCCATCACCCTCTATACTCTCTACATTAGACTCAAGAATTGAATAAACACATCAATTCAAGAATGGGGTCTTCAATTATGTTACAGATAAGGATATTACCTTCGACATCATCGTCATTTGGCATGAATAGCGAGTATTGTTCTTCATAGCTTACTCAGCTTCCTATGTAGCTTCCTCAACAAATTGGTTCCTCCATAGAACTTTGACGAAGGCTATCTCCTTGTTCCTCAACTTAAGAACCTGACGATCAAGGATTTGGATTGGAATCTCCTCATAGGACAAACTATCTTGTACTCCAGTACTCTCAATAGGGATTGCCAAAGCAGGATCCCAAACACTTCTTCAACATCGACATGTGGAATGCCGGATGGATCCCGTTTAACTCGGAAGGCAAGTCTAACTCATAAGCAACCTTTCCAATCCTTCTCACAATTTGATAGGGTCCGATGTGGTGTGGACTTAACTTTCTTTTCTTTCCGAACCTCATGACGCCCTTCATAGGTGAGACCTTCAAGTACACCTGTTGACATCCAATTTTTACCCTCCATAATACAAATTAATTATTGAGTTTCCTGAAATTCCAACAATTTAAAATAATTCTTCAGAAAATATGAATATATATATGTACGTTTTAAAAAAAATTGAATATTTTTTAGTATTCTTATAATTTTAGATTTTATTATATACTTTATACATTTTTGGATTATTATGCATCTTTCTTATATAATCTTTCAAAATTATGTCAAAAGATTTTTAAGCACCTTAGTTTAATTATAAACATTTTTCAAATTAACTCACTATTAGTTGAGTTAATTATTTTATTTCGTTAATTTAAGAAGCTCTTTAATTGATTAGTATTGAATTCATCTTGTAGCCAAATTAACTAATTGATTGAATTTGGTTATATTTCAAAATTGATCAAAATTGCAATTAAGCGGCTAATTTTTCAAGTCAATTTCTACCCATTCTAACACGACCCAATTGATCCATTTTGTATCAATTTTCGGCCCAATTAACCCCAAAACCCGGCCCAACATTACACATTGTACTCACCTGTACATACGCCCCTCGCTTCTTCAACAAACCCAGCAGATTACCACAACGCTCAAAACCAAACACCCGCCAGCAAAATCCCTTTTTCTCTTCAACGATCTCCCTATCTCTTCTCTCCCACTTTTTGGATTCAAAAGGGGACGTCCCACCTATACATGGCCGACAAAAGGTGCGAATTTGCAATCAAGAACAGTGTTCAACGCTAAAAATCCGGTCAGTGCATTGTTTGGACACCCACCTTCTCTCAAATCAATCTGAAAAAAGGGATATCAGATCTTACTTTTGCTTCTACTCCATCATTAATTCTCCCACTTGGTTGAGATTTACCTTGGGAGGAATTTGGAATTTGAATTCTTGGGAGCCAAAATCGGCTAACAAAAGGCAGATCGGAAGGTTAAGGATCGATCAAGGGCCATAGAGTTAAGAAGAGGAAAATCATCAGAGAATCACTTGCTAGCAATTCAAGAACTATCTCGTCTCCCTTTCCTTTGTTTTCCAGTAGTTGAAGTTTGAGTTCCTAAAAGAGTTCGCACTTGATGTTGAAGTCCTCGTTTGCTGCTCCATACAAGGTAATACCCTCATCCAAGTCCTTTGTCTCCGTAAATGATGTGTGTGTTGCTATGGTTCTGGTTGTTATTAACTGTTCGAATACAATATGTTAAGTTGATACGTTTTCAAGTTATTGTGTCTGGGTAAGTTTACTGTCAATGTCTTCTTTGTTCACTGTTAAGTTGCGAAGAATCAAGTTGGGATTGAAATGATTCTTCTTTTCAAAACACATTTTGTAAAGGTTCGGATTCTAGTTCGTTATACCCCATTTAATGTTAGTTCGATTTTCCTAAACTCGTACCTGTCGAACCTTTTACTGATTTATCATGATTTGTTTAAGTTTGTCCATTTCCTTCTTTCCTGGAGTCTTTGGTTTTACTTACGTGATTTATCTTCTTGAGTTTTGCTTTGAAATTTCTTAGGTCACTTGAAGTTACTAGCCAGTAGCTAAGTGTTTTGAATCTGCAAATCTGTACGTTTTAGTCTATGTTTATATTTAATCTCTTTTGTGTTTGTCGTGCCTTCCCACTTCTTTGAGATTTAGTTACTTTCTAGCATCTCGAAGAAAATCAAATTGCTTAGTTGAACAAGGCAAAACTTATTCTACATGAAATTAACTAGTTTTCTTCTATTTATCTCACCATAGTATTCTTCAGCCTATATTTTGTCCTATTTGCTTATCACTGCCCTGTTTTCAAACTTTCACTTACACTTTGTTCATTGTCTTAAGCTTCAGTTTCCATCTCAATGCTTTTGTTATTAATTCAAGTTTTTTTTTTGGTTGTGTTGGGAGGATCTAAGTTAGACCTTTGGTTGATTTCATTATTGATATATGCGGTTGCATCAATATCATGTTGTTGTTTTAAGTTATGGCGAAATCATGTCCCATCTTTGCTCCAACGTGCTGGGATACTTTTGCTTTGAAGTCTATTTCCTCCCAACATCTTTAAAGGGATAAAGTTGGTTCGGCTTTGCTCACAGTAGTGTATCATTTTTGTTTAGTAAGTAGGGTTTGTTATGAGCCTATTTGACCTCCAGTTGTTTTAGTTTATCTCATCATCTAGTGGTGTTTTCTGTTAGGAATCTAAACTCCTCAATTATAATTCTCATTCTGGTTTTAAAACATGTCCACTTTATCTCGTATGATATAAAATTCGCCACTGTTATGTTCTGTTGTATGGCTTCAGTGCCTTCCTCTTTGGCTTGTTCTTTCATGTTTCCGATTTCGAAGCATGGTCACGATTTGAACTCTAGATCCCATGACATCCCTGCTAATACATTTTTCATATTCCTGGAAAACAAGAAGAGTCTTAGCTTAAGATCGTTACATGTTACTATATGAAATTTCAGTTTACTGTTTTATATCCGCCTCTCCTCTTCACCTTTTGTGCCTCTGTTACATCAGAAAAGTTATAAAAATGCAGAAAAACTATGATTCTGTCTTCTGTTGGTGTCGTTTTGTTTCGAAAAGCGTGTACTTTATCTTGTCTGACCTGAAGCTTGCCATTTATTACATTGTTTTCGCCTTAACTTAGTTTGTTGTTTCTCAGCCCACATGACTCCCTTTATCTTGTCAACTGGAATTTGTTGGAATATCTCCACAACCCTGCTAAAATCTTGAATGTTCTAGCTATATACAATGATGAGTATCCTGCCTTTTGCTCGATTCCAGAATCACTGGAAATCTCCATGGTGACATATAGTTGTTATTCCTTAGAAGCATGCGGCTGTATCAACAATTGCTAGTTCCATTTCTTTCACAACTTCTTTTTATTTGCTATAAGTAGACTGCATATGTAGTTCCTCTGATACAGCGACTAGATCGATATTAGCTCAAAATTTCATTTTTTTCCTTTTAGCTCATTTGATCTCTTGTACATCCATCTCTATTATAGCTCTTAAGAACTTGTTAGTTGATGGGGCCTTCTTTATTTTATGTTTATCTTATTTAATATTATGAAAGTTGAATGTCTTACTAATCTTTATATTTTCCCTTTATTTGCATGAACACCTTGGGAGGTGGAGTTTCTATTTTTGGAACTCGTTTTGGCCCAATATATGGGCCAGTAGCTATTAGGATCGTCATCACGCTCGGAGTCTCGTAAATTAGGATGCAACGTCCCTTGGCTTTCTCCGTTCCCGTTTGATTACATTTCTTTCATACATTTCGATTAATATTTCCCTTATGAATGTGGATACATTGCTTAACTTCATTTATATTTTTGAAGATTATTTTGTGTTTAGTATTATCTGCTAACGAATTTAGTATCATATTCATAGAACTGACTCCCACAACTAAGCCATTTTAGGTTTTAAGTTGATTTTCTCAAATATAACGTAATACTTTCATTTGGGGTCAGTTTAAATCTTTTAATGGTGTTTTCTTCAAATAATAAAATAAAAATGCCTTTGAGAATTTTACTTTTCTTTGACTAATTTCTTATGAATTGTTATATCTTTTCTAAAAAATAGTAACTAAAGTACCACGCTATTTTCTTAATATAACCTTTTAATATTCAAGATTTTTTTTAACAGGTTTGATAATACAAAGTATGTATACATTATATGTGAAGTATATATTTTATTTTATATTTTTATATTGGGTATATCATTTTCCACAGGTCACATTATTCATATTTTATATCCATTATCATTTTGCATATGATCTTTATTTATAGATAAAGATATTAAATTTTATGCGCTACCATATTTAGTATAATATATATATAGTTATTGTCATTTTACTTGTATGCATAAAAGCTCCATATATTTGACAACACACATAAATACTTTTGATTTTATTTTACACACATACAGAAACACAAACTTTACATAATTTTCATTTTATTTTATGTTATTATAGTTATTCATTTTATTTCAAAATCGTATCTCATTTAATTTTCACTCAAATTGCATGTATTGTTATATATCTACCAAACATTATCCCATTTCATCCTTCATATGAATTTTGTAAATAAAGTGATAAGTTTTCATACCAATCTTTCTATGAGTTGTTTATGATCAATTTTATAGGCTTGTTTATTCTACACGATCTTAAACATTAGTTTATATTTTTCTAATATATAAATTCTTGCATATTTCAAGTTTATCTATTTATTATATTGGTCTTCAAACATACTTTGTATTTTGTTCCAATTCAAATTAATTATTTTATTGTCACTTATTTTAATGAATATTTATCATGAGTTATTTTTCTAAGCTAAGTTTGAGGACTATCTTCGGATAGGCTCTGAGGGATGCCTAACACCTTCCCCTCGAGTAATCAAAATCCTTACCTAGAATTCTATTGGCTTTCGCAAATTAAGACAGAGTCTATATTTATATTTTTCATAAATTGGTTTCCTAATATTTCCTTTAAAATTAGGTGGTGACTCTAAACAATTTCTCAAAACCCGAGAGCATAGTCACATGATGTTGAGAGCTATTTCGACCGCTTCGAAAATGGGGCGCGACAAAGTGGCGACTTCGTTGGGGACTTGTGTTTTAACCTTTATTGATTGAAGCTGAGGAATTATATTGTGGTTATTTGTTAGTTAATTATTCATTTTATATATTGCTTTGATTGAAAGGTCGCAAGTCAAATCCAACCTTGCGTTCCTTATTTGTTTGAAAGACACTATTTGTTAATACTTTCCTGCATTGTAGTTCATATTTTTCTATTGAGTCCTTGGCCGTACACTTACACACACTGATTCACGTGGGGAGTGTTTCACACTCCCCAAACCTTCTTTTGGGTTTCTTAGTTTAGAGTTGGTGCAATAAGTTTAATGTACCTTCTCGCAGATTTTCAGTCCACTCTTAAACGTTTAGAGAAAACTCTTACTCTAGAAAATAGGTCATGTTCATATGCCTTAGGCAAGATGGTTCAAGGAATCGTCTTTGCAATTAGGAAGCCACCCTTTTGTCAAAGGTAATACACCTGACGACATATTTTTGTAAGAATCGATATGAATGATCCAAAGTAAAACACATGATGGATTTGGAATAAACATACTTATCATACCTTTTCCCTTTCTTCTAGTAAACATTAATCGAAACCTTTCGAATATTAAATGGTCACCTCCACTCCACGAATCCTGCGGAACTGGTGGTAGAATATTTGTGGAACGCACAGAGATGGAGTTAGAAGGTTTCTTGGAGGGTTATATCACTCATGCTAATTCGGGCAAATAAAATGCTCCTCATTCTGTAGGGTATCAGGGAGAACATCAATCCCAATGTCAATCTCTCTATCAGGAGGGACTCCAGGTAGATCCTCGGGGAACATTTCAGGGAACTCATTCACAATTGGGACTGACTCCAGGGTGGGGGACTCAATATCACCAGACTTAACTCGCATGAGATGATAGATACAACCTTTAGTGATTAGCTTTTTGGCTCTAAGATAGGAGATAAACTTGCCCTTAGGTGCAACAAAACTCCCTTTCTACTTTAAGATAGGTTCGTTAGGAAACTAGTCTTAACAACTCGGGTCCTACAATCAACCGAGGCATAACAGGCATGAAACCAATCCATGCCAAGGATCACGTCAAAGTCAACCATCTCCAATTCTACCAAGTCAACCAAGGTATCTCTATGATAAATAGATATCACACAATCCCTGTAAACCCTCTCAGCTATGATAAACTCACAAGTAGGAGTGGAAATAGAAAAGGGTTCAAGCAAACACTCTAGAAGAATTCCAAATCTACTAGCCACATAGGGAGTTACAAAAGACAGAGTGACACCATGTCAAGCAATGCATAACAATCAAAAGTAAAGACTCAAAGCATACATGTAACAACATCTGGTGCTGCATCCTAATCTTATCGATTACCATGACATAAAGGCGGTTTGTCCCGCCTCCAGTACCTGTAGGGGCACCCCTCTGATGACTGCCAGCTGGGGGTGCTGTGGAGGACTGCACTCTACTGCTTCCTTCACCTTGTCAACTCTTCGAGCAATCATACTGAAAGTGACCAGCCTACCCACATAAGTAACAATCATCTTTGCCCACGCGACACTCTCCCAGATAAAGTTCACCACACTTATCACAAAGTGGCTTTCCCCTCGCACCGTGGGTCACACTAGCCTGATATTGAGAACCCTAGGCCCTATAATTCTGGTAACCATACGACTTTTGATCATACCTGTTTTGTTGGACATGTGCGCTTGCTGCAGAGGGTGCATAGTGAGAAAAACTCTTCTAAAAGTAGGATTGTCACCCTTATTCTGTCTTGGTTGGCTAGGCTCATGCCTTGCTAATTTTTCTTTCCTGCTCTTCCCTGTCTCTCTTTTTACCTTCCTCAGTTTGCTGGGCGTATATCATAATCCTAGAAATGTCCATACCTGAGATCGACAATACCGCTTTATCAATAATGCCGCTTTACATTCCTTCTTCACATGCCTGCCCAAACCAGACACAAACTTCCTTATCCTTGCCCTTATGTCTTGGACCATCTCTGGAGCATATCTGGACGACTTAATGAACTTGAGGCTTGTTTTAAGTCCACGAACTCCTCAGCCTTCGCCTCTCTCAACTTTTGGGGGAAGAACTGGTCATGGAAATCAGCCTCAAACTCATCTCACTTCGCAGGCTCGGCATCTCACCTCTACTGTCCTCCCACTGGTTGTACCAGACATTTTCAACATCTTTCAGCTGGTGAGAGGCAAGCTCAACTTCTTCAATCTCATTAGCATGCATGGCCCTCAATACCTTACATATCTCATCAATGAAATTCTGTGGGTCCTCTTCTACCTTTGACACCGTATAGACAGGTGAGTCATCCGTAAGAAGTCCCTGAGCCTGCTTGCAGCCGTGGACTCCTGTGAGCTGGAGTTAGGAGCCTGAGGACCTCGATTGTTACCCTAGGAGGCCACTAGCTGAGTGATCATAGTAATGACTCCCCTAAAATCTGCCTCTAAGGTGGGGACTGGCTGTGGCTGTGCAGGGGGCGCTTATGGGACCTCAGCAGTCCTGACAGGTCGACCCCGTCTCCTTGTCCCTGTCTGAATAGGGACCTCTAGTCGGAAATTCTCAGCAGTTGGGGCTGAGGCATCTCTCTAAGCAGTAGTTCATTTGGAAGGCACATTCTGCAAACATGTAATGCACAAATTAGAACAAAATTTTCATAGAGTTAAACTCTACCGCACGAACTCAAATCATTGAAGAAGGGTGACACTTCCTAATGTGTTATAGCATCCTGCTTATGAAGTGTGGTGCACAACACACCCATAAATAAGACTCTACTAGACACGACTTCATAGACTCCCTAGGACACTTGAACTCTGTTCTCTGATACCAAGTTTGTCACGCCTCGGGAGGGTACCTTGGGCGTAACTAGCACTGAGAGACTATTGCTAGCCCCCGAGCGAACCACCTAGCCTCATCACATCTATTCAATCATATATCAACGGAAGACATCAAAATTAGAAATCAAATAACAGCGGGCTATTCTATCTCATCACATCTACGTCAGGGATAAAGGCCATAAGCCACAAGACTAGTCATTAACGTCCATCACATAAATAGAATTAAGGAACTCAGTTTAGAAAGGGGGAAGGACCCCAACATCAAAACATCAGTGAAGCCTCTATCGTTGTAAGTCTAAGAAGGTACCGTGACAGGCCATGGCTTTCACAAACTCAGAATGACTCGAAACGTAAGAAAATGAAATAAAAGACATCCTCCGATGCAGGGGAGGACTCAACAAGTCTTTGGAGCTAGAAATCTCTGAACCTCAACGAATCGTTTGCTGAAGTCCTCTGTCAACTAAATCTGCATCATGAAATGATGCAGCGACAAATGGCGTCAGTACGTGGAATGTATGGTACGTAAACGGACTAAAAGTAAACAGTATAGATAGAATAATATGGAATAAAATCAACTCACTAGACATTCATCTCATCTCAAAATAAGAAATAGACAGCTTCACATCAACATTAATCAAGACTCATACCATCAAATCGACATCAGAGTACTATCAAGGTGGAACCTATCTGGGAGTTTCTACCTGAAAACCATCACCTATACGACGAAGTGATGTCGTTTCCACATCCGCCCAGTACCTTGCCGGGGTATAGGATGAGTCTACTCTGTCAGTGGATGCATAAATCTATCAAGTCCTCCCTTGGGACTGAGGAAATATCCGTTTTTCATGGTCCAATCCTTTCTTACGCTGGCCGAATAGTTAATGAGTGTGAGTGAGACTCACTCTTACTTATTTCGGTGCTCAATACTCCTCCCAGGACTCAACATGCTCGTAAGCCATCAAACATCAAGATTTCTCATCACTTACTCGCTTTTGGACAAGGAACTCACACATCTCATCTATCATCAACTCAATGGATTAAGGATGATCTTTCAAGGTTAAATTCAACCTCTTTAAGACTTTAAGGACATCACTCTCAACCAATCTCATCAACATCATCATCATATATTCAACTCAGGACCCGGGACACAATATTAAGCATATTTATATTACCAAGGCTCTAGACATCAACCCCTAAGCTCATTACTATAATCTTTAACAAAGTAATCATGTAGGGTTTATGTAAGAATTCAAATAAATCATTTAAACAATAAATCAAAGTAGTGATGATCATCACGTTAAGAATATATATATATATATATATATTAGGAAATAATTTTTAAATAACATATCTAAGAATTTCACATATAGGACTCATCACCTTCAACTACCGACTTATTGCAATCAATGGGACACATGGGAGGACAATCCCATATTTTGGGTAGCCTTACATACGTAGATGAAGAATTACTAAAGTTTCGTCAAGGAATTGGACCCTAACTTAGGAATCCTCAAGCTCTCTCTTCTTTCTCCTTCAAGAACCTTCACTTAGAAGTTAAGAAAAATAGGTTTTGAAACCCTTAATCTGATATAGACGACCCTTAAACAAGTTTTGGGACTTAGGATAGGTTGGGGAATGACCAAAAGACCCTTCGTGTAATAAAAATTGAATTTCCCACTTCGTAGGCGGACATGTGTTTTTTCGCGAAATTTTGCTTTTTCGATATCCCTTCGAAAATTAAAAAAAAACCTTAAGTGTGAGTCAGCACCCCAAGCGCGTATTCTCACTATCTCAGAATTAATTAGCAAAAATTATTTTTGACTCGGTTGTTCTAAAATCGGTTCAAGGCTATTTTGCCACTCAATTTTTCGCGCTGATCACAAATCCGATCTCAGATTTTTCATTGGAGCTTGGAAAATGTATTATGCGCACGATTACATTCTAGGAGTATTTCAGAAATTTTGCAGGGTGTTACAGTATGGTATGTAAAATGGCTGAGTAGGACAACACATCAAAGTTACTCAAGAAAAGAATGAAACTCAACCCAACATTAATATGTCATGCAAGTTTAAAATATAAACAATACTTTCATTAATCATAAACATACATATGCAACTCAGTAAAATTTACACACACTCTTAGGGAGTTTCTCTAGATGACAACTATTACCTATGAACTAGTGATGACACAACAAAGTGATATAGTTTCCATATTCATACAATATCTTTCCAAGATAAAGGACATCACAATAGTGGATCCAGCATAAAAAATCCTTTATTGAGACAAGAGAGGTATAACCCCTATCCTATGCTGGCTATATAGTTTATGCAAGTTAAATTATATTCCTACTCAAGTTAATGTTTAATACTACTCCCAGAACATGTGCTCATATCATCATCTCATCTAGTCCCAATGGACTTTAGTTTAAAACATCAACCTCATCTCAGAACATCATTGTCATCTTTCATTAATAATTATGCTTTAAAAATGATTTACATCTCGTCAAAACTCTTGCATCAAAATATCATGTACCTCAACGCTCATGTTTCCTAAAAACTCATTAAAAGATACATCTGCTTAGTTTAGAAACAATACCCTATTTTATGTGTATCTTAGTTTAGAAACAATACCCTATTTTATGTGTAAGGCTCCATAGGTTAAAAGATCAAAGTTTAGAAACAATACCCTATTTTATGTGTAAGGCTCCATAGGTTAAAAGATCAAACTTTGGAAAGAAATGCAGAACTGGGGTTTGGTGCAAGAAGTACAAGCCCATCTACGACACATAACTAGTTTTACGGACCGTAGATAGGGCATATAGATGGGTCAGACACTTGGTGAAAGTTTAAAGTTTGAAACTCGAAGCACTAGGAGTGTCTATGACCCGTACAAGGAACTACGAGCCGTAGATAATGGTCGTAGAATAGAGGGTCAAAAATAAGTTTCTAAAGTTGAGGAACTTTAACTGATCGAACCCTTTTATGAGCCATGGTTTGGTTTATGAATCAAAAATGGGGCTCGTGTTTGGATCTTGGCTTATTAGAGCCCATGCTAACATGGGCTCAACATATGTCATTTTTTAATCTCAATTTATGTGTTATTAATAGATTTTTTAAAATATAGTTTATAAATTTTTAAGTTGTCAATTATTGCGACTTATACTACATCTTATGTTATTTTCAAATAATATATATTACTTACATTGTTTCAATTTATGTTGCACATAAAAAATTAGTGAGTCAAATTAAAATTTTATTTAGTTTTTAGATATTTTAAATTATTGATATGTTGTAATTTATAATACGTTTTATATAAATTTTAAATAATGTATGTTGTTGCTTTTTTGTCTCAAATTTTGTAGCACTAATAGAATTTCAAGAACCATTTAACTTTTCTATATATCTTTTAAATTTTAAATCGATAATTATTGTGACCTATAGTACTTTGTACATCATTTCAAGTAATATACATTAGCCTTTTTTGTTTAGTTATATTAATTTTTTTACCAAAATACTCCTTTTTCGACAAAAATATAATCATCGAAAGATATTAAAATGATTATTTAATTTTATTTTTTCAGTTTAAAAAGAAAGACATAATTTATTATTTTGTGTTTGTTTCATCCTAATTCTCATATTTGTATTACCTAAAATAATTGATTAGGGTGATATAAAAATATAACAATTGAAGCTGCTAAAAAAATAATTTATTGGGGGTAATATTGCAAATCACTGTAAGAAATATGATATTAGCTTCAAAATGATTAACTACGACATAAAATTCGTTACTAATTGTTCATTTTTTGTGACGAAAAATAAATTACTCATAGATAATTTGAAGGAATCCATGCAGGCAAAGAAGGTGTCGAATACCGAAGCAGCCTCATCTTCTGAGAAGGCCTTAGTGCCATGTGAGGATATCAGGAATGAGGAAAACTTGGTTGCTATGCACATAGTAGTTTAGAGCAGAAGGAGTGAAAGCCATTTAACTATAAGAAAAGGAGTTCTACGTTGGAATTCAATAGTGACAAATGGTTATCCGTGATCCATGGTGTCATTACCCTACAAAGAGGTGGAACCAACCAAAAATTCATATTCATTTTAACAAGAAAGACTGTAAGGAGAATTTTGTATCTAAATACAAGAGTCTCATAGATTTTGTGACGAAAAATAAAACTTTGTAGCAAAAGTTTGTCCACAAATATCTTCCGCCAGAAAATAAATTGGCGCCAATTATTTAGTAACATTGGCAGCAAATTTTAAGTAATGAGTGACACAATTTCTTGTCAGTAATAATGTATCCAATTTGTGACAAAATATTTTTATTTTAAAATTAATTAATTTTTAGATACAAAAAAGTTTTGGCATAAATTTTTTTTATTTTAATACCGATAAATTAATTATTAACTACGACATAAAATTCTTCACTACTTGTTCATTTTTTGAAATGAAAATTACATTTCGTATCTAAATGCAAGAGTCTCATGGATTTTGTGACGAAAAATAAAATTTTGTAACAAAAGTTTGTCCACAAAAATTTTCCACCAAAAAATAAATTGGCGCCAATTATTTAGTAACATTGGCCGCGAATTTTAAGTTTATGAGTGACACAATTTTTTGTCACTAATAATGTATCCAATTTGTGACAAAATTTATTTTTGTCTTAAATTAATTGATTTTTAGATAAGAAAAAATTTCATCAAAAAAAATCAATACCGACAAATTATAATTTGTAGTTAAATGTTTTAAACTTTAGCCACAAAATTTAATATTAATTGTGACCTTTATTTTCGTGATTAATAATATAAGCAATTAGCGATGATTATTTTATTGTCTATGATTTAGTAGCATCATTGAAACGACAGCATTTTGTCACAACATATGCAATATTTTAAATAATGACAGTTTAGAATTTGTAGGTGAATAATTCAAACACCAATGAAAGAATCGTTATTTCGTAGTTTTCAATTCACATTTTCAAATAATATATAACCAATTGATTTAATGAGTATACCAAAATCAGATTTAGCTTCAAATGATAAAACTGATTTAATCAACACATTTTCAAATCCAAAGCTCCACGACAAATTAAAAAATAGTCAGACTCAAATACCATCCAATAAACTAATCGGTTCAACTTCGGACAACAACAACATCAACCACAAAAAATGGCATCCAATATTTTTTTTCTAATTAAATATCGAACTTCAAACTCGACAATATGTTCGCATATTCTTCTCCAATCGCGTCCCAAAATTTACTTTCAGATAAGAATAAGGATTTAATTTGGTTAAACATGAACTCGTTTCAAATTTCACGAAAGAAAATGAAAATAGTGACCCGATAAGAAATAATAAACTATTTTTTTTTTCATTTTCTTAAAGTATGTGACAATTTTTTTAATTATTAAAAAGAAGCTAAATAATTCTTAACTTTAGTAAATTGGAGTCCATCAACAAAAAGGGCAAATTAAATTTATTTATTAAATGACGAACGTATATGTGAGTAATCATTTTTTAATGAGAATCGCAAAAAAGATGGGCATGTTCATAGTTCGATTTGACGTTAATAATTAATTTAATCAATTTTATTATCATTAAAATCAAAATAAATCCAATGTATTTCATATTCATCAATAATTGTTGTCGGTTTGGTTTAGTATTTTTGTTTTATAAAAAATATAATGATATTTATCTCTTTTATTATATTAGAAATAAATAAATTTCATGAAAAAGTATCCAAAGTATTTGAAATAATTTATAAAAGGGAAAAATGACCTAACATAACATACTCCTCAAATTTGCAATTTAGAATAGATATACCCTTTGATACAAGGTGCTCACTGTTGACACCCAATTTTTACCCTCCACGACATAAATTAATCATCGAGCTTTTATCTTAATTTAACGATTTGAAAATGTTAAAAAAAAGTTAACCAATCAGCGCGTGGGGGCCACGCGCCCCCAATTCTTCCCTTAACCTTCTTCTCTCTCAAACGACTCCTTCAAATCTTCTTCTTCTTCTCCATTTTTTTCCCGAGGAAACCCGTCAACTCCAAAGAACCAACAATTCCCTTCTCCCTCTCCCTTTCCCTTCTTCTTCATCAACCAGACGCGAAACAACCCCAACAAATCCGGCCAAACTCTAAATCCCTCTATCACCGGTGGTTTCCGTTGAGGATTTTGCAAAAATCCCAAAGATTTCTTGCCTAAAAGGAGGATTTTGAATTTGAAATTCAAAATCTGACCCCAAAAGTTCCTCGATTCGCCCTAATTTTGGGAGCTATAAATATCCCCTTTTCTTCTCCATTAGGGACGGCCGTGGATAGTAAGAAAATCAGGACAGGAATCAAAGGGGAAAAACCCTAGTTGGATTCAAGTAATTTCAGCGGTCGAATCCAAGAAAACCCATAAATTCCATAGCCGTCACTGTCCTCACAAAGGTTCGTCGATTTAAAGATTAAAACCAGAGCATCTAGTTTTTGAGTCGAAGAATCCGAAACGAGCTTCGTTGTGGTGTCAAATTTCACTGTTAAGCTCGTCGGAGCAGCGACGTCCCAGTCGCTGCTCCGACAAAGGTAATATCCCCAATCTTCATCTCGTCCACGCCTTACATACTATGTTTGGATATGATTCTTGAAGCTATGTTGAAGTTTCCTGCTTGCATTTTGTTTGTCGACTAAAAATCCCTACTGCGATAAGTTGATGTTGTGGTGATATTGTTCTTTGCTGTTAAGATAGTTTCTAGAGTTATAGGTCGTGTTCGTAGCTTGGTTTGAATGTTATGTCGATTACTTGTTTAAGATTGTTGAGCTTGATGCGAAATACAAGCCATAACATCCCCCAGCGAATATCTTAGTTCATGCTTCGACATGATTTGCTATTTTAGTGAATGCCTTAACTCAAGTTTTAAGTTCTGTTACTGTGTGAAGGTAACCTTTTGGCATGCTGATTGAGACTTATTTCTATTTTGATATATACTAAGGATGCCTTGTTCTGCAGACCCCTTTTTATTTCCAAAATATGTAAGTTTGAGTCCAAAACTGATACCTTCCAGTGATTGATATGGAGTTGCTGTTAATCATTGTGTCTGCTCCAAGCTATGACTTTATTGATGAAATGAAATTGATCTTGGTATTTTAATATTTAGCTATAATAGTCCTGTCTATTGCTACCGCATTAGAAATTACTGAGAAGTGTTGGAAGCCTGTTACTGTTCTTTGTTCATGTGTTATGTTTAGAATTAACTGCTGCTGTTGAGTCTTTACATAGAAGAAATTACCTGTTATGTTTAACTGTTGTTATTATTGACTGTTACTGTTGCTGTGTTGTTCTCAAATGACTACAAGTCATGCCTCCATGCCATTTTGGTCATAGAATAACTGCTGTTATGTGTTATGTTTAGAATTAGCTGCTGCTGTTGAGTCTCAAATGATTACTGTTACTGTGGTGTTACCAAATGACTACAAGTTTAGCTAATTTTACTACACGATAACAATGCTTCTCTTATGTGTAGTCAATTTATTCTTCTAAGCTTACTGCCTCCTTTTGCTTAATTATTAAAAAGGGTCTTTACATATACTAATCCATATTCACGTGTTTTGTTGCATGTAAATCATTTTGGAATCCGAAAATGGGCTCCTCTCCCATCGTTTGCATTGCATGAGGCCACGGAGGCCCAAATCTCTTCTTCTTCGAGTCAGCCCATATCACAGGCAGAAATGGGCCAAGCCCACTCGACAACAGCCCATTTTGATGAAATGGGAAAAGGCCTAGAATCACTTCAACTCTCTTATTTTATTTTGTTTATATATTTGTACTTGTTTGGATGCTAACATTTTGTTTACCATTGGTTTTAATGTAATTACGTTCCTCAGCATGTCAAAACCATCTATGTTGTTTTTATTTAATTTTTTTTTATTTTGAAAGTGTTTTGCATTAAAAATAAATAAATAAATAAATAAAGAATATAAAAGATGCGTTTTTTTTTTTATCATTTTTAGTTTGATTTTTAAACTTAGTTAATCTTTTAAGTTTAGTCAAGTCTAATTAAATCTTTTTCAAATCTAGTCAAATCTTTCTAAGTTTTAGTCAATTGATTTTCATTTAGTCAAGTCTAGTCAAATTTTTTCAAATTAGTCAATTTGTAAATCAGTCAACCTTTTTTCAAGTCAAATCAAAAGTTAGTCAAATCTCTTAATCGTCGGTTAACCACATTTAGCGGCCATTTTGAGTGCGTAAAACCTTCTCGAAGTGGAAATGTGAACCCCAACCTGTACTCTGGATTTTAAAAGATTTTTCTGTTAGGTCTTTTAAAATATTTAATGGTTTCCTAATTATCCTTAAAATTAGGTGGTGACTCTGTTTATTTTCTTTTGAATTTCGAGAATTGGTTTTCTCAAAATAATTGAGTTTTAAACCGATTTTCTCGATTTTTTGAATTTATTTTCTTTTCAAATAAAGCCATTTTTCGGTGTAACAGAAATGACGACTCTACTGGGGAATTTAAATTAGGTTCTAACCATTAGATTATGTTATTTGACTAACTATTTGATTTATTTGACTATATTGTCTTATTTGCTTTATCTGTTTAAATTTGATATTAAACTGTCATTTGCATTTCATGGCACTTCCTATTGTATCTTGTGTATTTGGAAAAATGGTATGCGATCCCGCAGGCGGATTTCCAAATATGTAACCCTTTCGGAGTAAGTGACAATTAACGGCATTCGTGCAATGGTTGTCATGAATTTTCAGCCCAGGTTATCCACCTGGGTACCCGTTCCAGTCAAAAACCACTCTTAGACACCTAGGATAGAGCGAAGCCAAATCCCTATCTCTAAGCATTGGCCTAAGATGACCCAACACGTTAGGCGTGTTGGGCCCATTAGAAAGACCACCTTGAGTCCAAAGTGGCCTCCGGCCCAAATGGACGATCATGCATGTGTTTATATTTGAAGGATGTATATGTTATTTAATGAACCTTTGTCCCTCGGGGTTGGGAGTCATTTCAATACACATGTTAATCAAAATCAGGTTGTTTACAGGGCATTACATCCAAAAGACGTGTCGAGATGCTGAGAAGTCCAAGAAGAAGAAATCTTCCACAAAGGTTTAGTTTAGGATTAATACCCCTGCGTGGGTTTGATTATTTCGTATCCCCTCCCCATATTATGTATCCCTATTGAGTTTACTTATCAAGTCTGTACAAATATTTTTGGGACAATGAAACGTCTAATTTCATATATATCCTTCAAATCGTTAGACCTACCCTTGGCACAAAAGGGTCACATATCTGTTTAGGACACGTAATATCTGTTTATTTGGTATGTTTTATAAATGTTGGTGTGATTATGTTGCTTTGTTTGAAGTCTTCTAGCCCACTCCTTTCGAAAGTTCCTAGAATCTATTAAGCAAATAAATCAAGTCACTATCAAAAGAACATCCAAATACTCTTCGAGTCTTAAGTTTCTCAACAAAATCAAACCCACTCTTAAAATTAATCACTATCAAAGTTCGTCCAAATACTCTATGAGTCTCAAGTTTATCCATAAAATTGAACTTCACTCTCAAAATCAAGAGATAATTTTCCATTCAATTCCGGAAAGATTCAAACCTTCCGAACTATGTAAGGTCTGATTTCTCCCTTGTGAGATACGTAGGCAGCCTCTTAGGCCCGAACCTCCAGCTTTCCAGAAGCTTATTTTCCCCATCTTTCCAGAAGCTTATTTTTCCCAGTTTTCTAGAAGCGTATTTTCCCCCAACTTTCCAGAAGCATATTCCCCCCGAGCTTCCAGAAACGTATTTTCCCCAACTTTCCAAAAACATATTTTTTCTATCTCTCCAAAAGCCTATCTCTTCAGAAACATATTTTCCAATCTACATTATCAAATACAAGAAAACCTGACTTGACGCAAAGTCCTACCCATTTACCATATCTCATGTATCTGTGGGCTAGTTTACTCTCGAACAAAGCAACAATTGTGTGCTTAGTAACATATGCGTGTTACCTTCTATTACCTACTAATTTGAAAAAATTAACTTGTTTGCTTTTGAGTAATTCTTCTTACAGGTAATTTAGAATTGATCTATGTTGATAAAAGCCAGCCGATCATCCTTATTTCATCAGATCTAGAGATCCTCCTCACCAAAACTAGCGGAAAGAAAATGATAGACCACAATTATGATGCAAGTCTGATAGGGATTACTATGGCAGATCCCATTGTCGTACAACAGAACGAATTGATTGCACAACTGATGCAACAGATTGTTGACATGAAAAAGGAAATGAGTAAGACTCAGAGGTCGACAAATTTGGACATCACTGTCAATCCTCCTGTTCCAGACAACGGGAGGCCGTTACCTCATTTTTCTTCTCCTCATCAGCTTATTCCCATCTCAATAAACCCACTGATTACCCCTGTTCAAGCTTCTCCCGACGCAGGACCTTCTACTCTTTTTCCCCAAGCGCCACCTCCTCTCCAGTACCCAAATACTACCCAAGCCTCCAGTTCCTCTCAGATTGCCCATGCTACTCAAACAATCCATCCTGAAAATCGACTCTCAGGCCAATACAACCCACCTGCCACACAAATTGTGCCTCCGAGAATCCCCTTCCACATCCCAATCCTTACTAATCCACAAATTTCTCACGCCGATGTCGACCGTCATGAGGAGAAGGAGAAAAAAGGGAAGGCCAAAGAAGAAATGGCCAAATTGGATATAAGGGAAGAAATTGCCAAAGCTTTGAAGCAATTTCACTATGCACCTAACAATGTGGGTCTGGATTATGAAGGTTTGTGCACTCATCCAGATTTAGACCTGCCGGAAGGGTTCAAAATATCGAAATTCGACACTTTTGACAGAAGTGGAAATCCCTTGGCCCACTTAAGATCATATTGTGATCAGCTAGTGGGTGTTGGAAAAAAATGAAGCATTGCTAATGCGACTTTTCAGCCGAAGCCTGAGCGGGGAGGCGCTAGAATGGTTTACCTCCAAAGAAACGAACCAGTGGGCCAG